>CAKAKR010063815.1:0-37149 GCA_916700685.1 Adelosebastes latens | reverse complement strand
GCAAAGCGCATAATATCAATATTTAGACAATAATCTAAATGTATATTTAGAGTCAAAACAAATCTCCCATCTGTTTATAATATGGTAAGAATTAATTTATAAAAAATATCTGAAAAATATCTGCACTGAAAGCTCAGAATGATCCTAATAATTAAGGTTATTATTATTATTATTATTATTATTATTATTATTATTATTATTATTATTATATGTCCTTTCCTTTTCAAACCCAATGTGTTTGTTGAATTCAGAAATGAAATAATAAAATAAATAATATTTAATAAATAAAAAAAATTGCGACCATAAACTGTAAAATAAAATTTATTATAATAAATATCAGAATGCCACTAAATAACTAAATAGACCTATTATCACTATTTTCATTAACATTTTTTTTTTTAGACTTGAGACATTTTGACCTGTTACATCAGCTTTTGATTAAGGTGTTAAATAAACTCTTTATTGTGTCCCCTAATAAATTAGCTGTTGTGGTCGGATTTAATCCTCCCTCTGAGGTTTTTTGGCCAGTCGCCTAATTCCTTGATCACTTCTCACTTTGGATTTTGTGTTTTCCTCGTCAAGAAGTCACAACATTATTCCATCTGCATTTTCTGCATAATTCACGACTGCACACTGGAGCATATCAGTCAGCTGCAACCTGCTGCTGCAGAGATGACGACGGTTCATTACGCAGCAGAAACATAAAGCATTTACATCATCAGCACCCAATTCTTCTCAGAGGTCACACAACAGATTGTCACACTTATTGGTTTATTAGAGAACAACATAGTTTTCATCTAATCTCGACCACAATATATCTGTATATTGTTAATGTCTACATTAGTGTTCTTTGAGCCGTGTGTCCTCTTGTCTGACCTGGATGTCTGTTTGTCTCTGAAGCACTTTAAAATGTGAAATAGACGCACTGAGACCTGCCATCCATGACACATTACTTTCTCATGCACGCCTCATAAGCAGTCAGATATTATAGAATATTTTTTATTTTAATTCATGGAGTCGCCCCAAGGTTTAGCAGCCATGGGATAAAAAACACTGTCCATATTTTATTTATTTATTTATTTATGATTCTTTGTGCCTAATTAGACTTGTTGATTTATTGGAATATCTTAAGCCAATATTGTATTTGACAATCAATAAATACAATATTAAAATATCGCCCAAGGTTTAGTTAGCTATGGGATAAAAACACTGTCCACATTTTATTTATTCATTTATTTATTTATTTTTGATTCTTTGTGCCTATATAGACTTGTTGATTTATTGGAATATCTTAAGCCAATATTGTATTTGATAATCAATAAATACAATATTAAATAAAATGTACACATATATTTTGTATAGCTATAATATTATAGGGCTTTTTTCATTTACAGCTCTTTTTATTGATACTTCTAAATCTATTAAGCTTCCACAACGTACCTGCGCGCATTTAATTTTGTCATGATATTTGGCTGAAAAGACCAAATTTGATCGTTTATCGAATGAGTTAAATTGATTAACCTACTAAAGGAGAGCTATAGGATAAGATAGGATAGGATAGGATAGTTTCTAAAGATTCAATGGGGGTTTTGGAAGCTTATGATTCGTGATTTGGCTGAATGGAGGAATGGAGGAATGGAGGAGTTTCTCATCGTTGTGGTTTGTGGTGTTGAAGCGCCCTCTGCTGTTGATCATGTCATAAAAATGAATTCCCAACAGTGGTGGCTGATGAGATGTGTCCTATAAACATGGGCATAATACAACTGAAGGTGGTTGAGATATTTTGAGATTTTAAGAGAGGGCTAATTTAATTTCTAAATCAAGTAAACTAGCAGTTATTTATTTTATTTTTATTTTTATTTTTATTTTTTTTTACTTTTTTATTTTAGATATTTCAGATTCAAAATTTATTTTTCAATCAATCAATTTTTATAGCCTACTTTTTATTTATTAATTATTTTTTTTATTTCATATTTATATTTTCTCTTTTTTTCAAGAGTGTCCTGGATAAAAAAATATATTAAAAGTTTCTTATAAAGGAACAAACAATACACTTAAAACAGCAAAAAGTTAAGACAAACAACATTTGTTAATAAAATGCAGTAGCTCCATGTCAATATGGAAATATTGAGATATTTTAAGAGAGGGGCAATTTAATTTCAAAATCAAGTAAACTAGCAGTTATTTATTTTATTTTATTTTATTTTTTAACTTTTTTATTTTAGATATTTCAGATTCAAAATATTTTTTTTCAATCAATCAAGTTTATTCATTTTAAAGCCTACTTTTTATTTATTAAATATATGTATTATTATATTTATATATATATTTTATTTCATATTTATATTTTCTCTTTTTTTCAAGGGAGTCCTGGATAAAAAAATATGTTAAAATAAGTTTCTTATAAAAGAACAAACAACAGACTTAAAACAAACAACATTTGTTAACAGTAGCCCCATGTCAATATGGAAATATTGTCTTTTTATAAACACATCGGTGTATAAAGTATATCAGTTGTTAATTGTGTGTATTTATGTACATTATACAATACATTTGCATTTGGTTCTCAGACAGTCGACGAGATGCTTCCATCTAGTGGTGGAAAGGGTTCTGAGTGAACAAGCAGCTGTTGTATTACACAGAATTACAGTTTTTCTCAATTGCTTTGGCTCATTTTTCAAAACAGTCTTAACTTTCTCTAAACTGTAAGTGCAATTGTCACAACTGTTTGATTGGACATCACAACTCTATTGCATGTTTGCAAAATGTAGTAACTCACCCAAAACACTTCATTCATGCTTCAAAACCAGTTATTGTGTCAGTAAATTGGCTGATGCCACCAAAATGAAAAGTTGTTTTGTCATCGTGTGAGCAGTACTGGTCAAAATGATTAGGTGTTTTTCATGATGGGAAAAATCAATACTGTAGTAGTACACAGACAAAGTAGTAGTAGTACACAGACAAAGTAGTAGTAGTACACAGACAAAGATATTCACATTTGTATGTATACAGTAAATGTATTTGTGTTGCAATATGTTTCATGTACTATAAACAAAAAAATCCCTTTCGATCTTTCATGTAAAGTCATATACAGTGAACAGAAATTTTGCTACAAAATTACATTTATGCCAAAACAACAACAACCCTGCAACAAAAACGTGCAGTAGTTCAGTTCAAACACAACAAATTGTACCTCGTCGTCATAGATATTTATGGAATATACATGAATATCTGACAGATTGTGATAATTGAATGCATCATTTAGCATGTGATGGCTCAAAATCCTGAAAAAATGTTTAGAAGTTGTAAAGAGGATGACAATTTCACTGAGAATCAACTCATCCCAAAACACGTGCAATTTGCTTGAATGAATGATAAATTCAAATCTGTTGTGAACAACAAACTAATTGTTTAGAGATTTGAATTTATTTTTTGAAAAAAAAAAAATTCTCATTCAAGAACTGAGCCAAAGCGAATTAGAAAAACTGTAATGAGGTTTATTATAGGGGTCAATATACTCTTTGAATGTCACCATACTGATAAACTGCTTTCAAATATCTATAAAAGTCCCAGTACATGAAATATGTGGATGCAGATCATCAGAGGCTGTTTGGTTGGTCTTTATTAAGATGCTGTCCCATTCATCAGAGACTGCCTTCAAACCAAACAATTAATCTAGTTTCCACTTACAAGTTCTACCTGCTTCATGTTTGATCATGATTCATAGTCAGATTAACCCTCCAGGTGACCCTGAGGCAAATATGTGCTCTTGGCTGCAACAGGTAGGAGGAACAGTAGCTGCAGACTCCATACAAGAGTTTGAATATAAACTTTATTTCAATCGTCACATACATAGTAAACATACATACATGAAATTTGACCTCTGTATTTAAAGGTAATATATGTAACTTTCAGAATATCCTTGTTGTTAATGACACCTGTGGCCGTTAAGTGAACTGCAGTCAGCATCCTGACATCTCTCCACGTCGTCCATTAATTCCTGATAATGGACAGCTCAGCGGGCATTATCCCTTACATAATGTTCTGTAATGTTCCTATATTTTATTTGGACCATTGGCTCCATGATACTAACTAGCTTGCAGCTAGTAAATGACTTTATCAGCTAATGTTATGAAGCAACCGAGCAGATCCATGCTGCATATAAGTTACAGCAAGCTGGCCAACCATAGCTTAAGCACTCAAGACAGTATTTTTGATATATTAGCTGCACACTGTTGGCGCTTTAGGGAAGCTGAAGTGAGGCAAGGCACTCGGGAACACACACAAATGTCCTATTCTTTGGATTTTCCCGGCAAAACAGTCCCGAGTCCTTTACATAGAAATCAGTCCACAGGCTGTTATAGGCAACCGAGAAGGTCGGGGAAGGTCTCCGTTTTTATGTTACGTTACAGTCTGTTCACACATTGGCAATATAAAGTGATTAAAACACATAAATTGTTACATATAGTACCTTTAAAGTCAAGCGCCTGGGGAGTGACTGGGATTCGTACAGTAGGAACCGGGGATCGAACTGCCAACCTTGCGGTTAAAGGACAACCTGCTAGACCCCCCTGAGTCACAGCTGCCCAATTACAATCCTAATACACTTTACATTGGTACTGATTGTATCATGAGCCCCCATAACATCTGCCCCTTTGATGCATCAATAGTTTGATTCCAGTATAGATGCCTTAAGGCCTCAATAACAAACCAGGAACCTGAGCAAAAGAAGTTTTTATTATTGAATTCTAACAGTTTTTGTATCTGTGTCTTTTTCTCTTTCTTTGAATTGTTTTTGTGAGTTGTGCTTTTTGAGCAACTTTGAAATTTAATCAGGAACAACAGAATGTGATCACAGTCAGTGAATTACCTCCATGATGAAGATTGTCCCAGTCGAGCGCTACAAAGAACTATATATTATTTTATTTCTGTCACCAACACCAACTATTCCACTTTCGTTCTACATTTCTACGTGACCTCAGATGACACGAGAAGCAATTCTCACAAATTCTGATGTATTGGTTGCTGTTTTGTTTATTGATTAACACATTTATGAATATTTATTGACTAGCATGTTTAATTATTTTCAACAGAGAAAATTCAAATTCAAATCTGAATAAGAACTAGTTGTTGATAATTAATAATAGAATATTTGTTATTTTTGAAATAGTGAATGAGCACTGAAAGGGTAGGATATTTCTTACATCCACAGCCTTGAATAAAAATATATTTTTGGGAACATAAAACGAATGGATAAACATTCATTTCATAACAGTAATGCATTTTAATTGGAATTATCCTGAAAAGGGGAGGAACAAGTTAAATTCATTAACACATTCTAAATAAGAAATGTATAAAAAAAAAAATGAATTAATTATGAGGGAAACAACCTACAAGTTCAATTGTGATAAAGATTAGAGTTGTTGATGATGTGACAGAGACTCCAAACTGTAAAAGTAAATACACACATTCATATAACATCCCTCACATAGTCGTTGTTGTTGATACAATATATGTTTTCTCTCAGACAATAAGGCCTGTATGTAGCTAAATGGATGAGAACATTTGTGCTTTATAAGCTAGCCTACACTGTTTGACTAATTCAGTCAATACGTTTGATTCACTTGAGTCACTAACCTTGATTTCCTGTCATTTGTATTTAATTTACTTTTTTAAAAATTCTTAATTCATGTGTGATGATGACTAATCTGTTCTTTATTTTAAGATGATCATTGTGTCTAATTGTTACATTTTGTCTAAAACATTTGTTCTTAAAAAACATTTTGTCTATGTATATATAGCCTAAGGGGGAAAAAAACATTTAGGCTTTAAAATTAAATGAAATCAATGCTGCTAATTGTTTTGTTAGTGGAAGATATGATAACAATACAAATAATGTAAAAATATATTGGCCTATATATTTCATATTTTTGTTTTACTAATAGGGAAAAAACAAGTATAACTTGAATATCTTAAGACATTTAATACAATCTGCTTCTAAATGAAGACACTAATGTTATCACTTTGAACTGTGATTAATGAAAAAAACCGGCTGTTTTACTGATCAAATCAATGTTGCTAATTTTATGTTTACGTTGTTAGTGGAAGGATGTGATGAAAATATAAATAATATAAAAAATACATATTGGCCTATATATATTTCATATTTTTTTGTTTTACTAATAGTGAAATGTAATAAAAAGTGTTATTTTTTTAAGCATGATTGATAGTTACAAGTTATTTAGAATTTAATTGGATTTTTGAGCTGGTTTGGTCTTGAATATATTTTAAGAAATTTAATACAATCTGCTTCTAAATGAAGACACTAATGTTATCACTTTCATCAACATCTGTTTTACTGATTGAAGTTGTAGCCTACATATAACCTGCAGTTACACTAAAACCATAACACTACTCAGTGACAAATAGAGTAGAATTATCGAGAATAAAGACCACATTGATTTTACTGTAAAAAATGAATTTATTTCAGGCGACCTGTCGTCAGCAACAATAACACTCTTTTCTTTTAATAAAGTTTTTATACATAAAAAAAAAATATTTACACTAAAAACAGCAGACTTGAATTGATATTGAAATAACAAACATGTAAAAACTCTAAAACACAACGTAAATATCATCGAAATGTGGCACAATAAAATACATAAAACTCTCTGAGATACAGTCATGGAATGTGTCAAACGGATCGAAATGGCTTTTTAAAAATATAGGAATGTTTTATCATGAGGCTCGGTCGTTTTCTGTCACAATATATGTGTTATAAAAAATAAATCAAATTCGTATAGGAACTTATAAATCTGTCGTTTAATGAGTGACATATATAGGCCTAATATTAGGCCATTTAAGACATTTTGGATGAGAACATGTGTGCTTTATAAGTTATAGCCTACACTGTTTGACTAATTCAGTCAATATGTTTGATTAATAATTCCTAACCTTGATTTCCTGTCATTTGCATTTAATTTACTTTTTAAAAAATTCTTAATTCATGTGTGATGAAGACTAATCTGTTCTTTATTTTAAGATGATCATTGTGTCTAATTGTAATTTGTACATTTTGAATAAAACATTTGTTCTTAAAACATATTTTGTCTATATATATATATATAGCCTTAGTGGGAAAAAAACATTTAGGCTTTAAAATTAAATCAAATCAATGCTGCTAATTGTTGTGTTAGTGGAAGATATGATATCTTTTAAAAAATAAATCAAATTCGTATAAGAACTTATAAATCTGTCGTTTAATGAGTAACATAGGTCTAATATTAGGCCATTTAAGACATTTTGAAATATAAAAAATATATTGGCCAATATATTTCATATTTTTTGTTTTACTAATAGGGAAAAAAAACAAGTGTTATTTTTTTAAGCATGATTGATAGTTACAAATTATTTAGAATTGAATTGAGGATTTTTGAGCTGGTTTGGTCTTGAATATATTTTAATAAATTTAGTACAATCTGCTTCAAAATGAAGACTTAAAAATATAGGAATGTTTAATCATGAGGCTCGGTCGTTTTCTGTCAAAATATATGTGTCATAAAAAATAAATCAAATTCGTATAAGAACTTATAAATCTGTAGTTTAATGAGTGACATATATAGGCCTAATATTAGGCCATTTAAGACATTTTGAAACAGGCCTATACCAGACCTAAGTGTTTAATCTCTTATGTTCTTATTAGGGGAATATTCTTTTAATATGGGACTATTTAGTTGCCTATAATTTTGTTTTTTTTTGGCATATAAAGTCTCACATATAGCGCTCTAGTCCTGACGCAAAGTTGCAGGCAAAGTTGCAGGCCCATACCAGACCTAAGTGTTTCATCTCTTATGCACTTATTGGGGGAATATTCCTTTAATATGGGACTATTTAGTAGCCTATAATTTGGATTTCTTTTTTTTTTTTTTTTTGGCATATAAAGTCTCACATATATCGCTCTAGTCCTGACGCAAAGTTGGCTTGTCTCATGTAGGTGTTGTTGTAGGAGTTCATGGAGCCGGGGAGGCCCAGCAGCTGCTCCGTGTGCTCGGCGCAGGATCCCGGACGCAGCGCCGGCAGAGAGAGCCTGTTCCCGGCGGAGCAGTACACCTGAGAGCTGCCTGGTGGAGAGAAACCAGACTGCTGTGTCATGGCCTGCAGGTTGGGAGGAGAGGCCGAGGAGGAGGAGGAGTAGGGGTACCCTGCAGCCAGGTTGGATGACAGATTCCCACTGTTCCTGCCCAACATGTTGACACCAGTCTGGGTCTGGAAGCATGCAGACTGGTCGGTACCACCAGTGACCGAGCAGCTGGAGGTCATGGAGCCCAGGTCCTGCAGCCCCAAGCTCTGCAGCTCTCCACCCGGCTGCTGGCTGATGATGTTGTCGATGCTGAACATGCGTGGCTGTGCTTGGCTGGAGGTCTGGTGGTAGTGATGCAGCATGGCCGGATGCGGTGATGCTGCACTCAGCTGGGAGCCATAACCAGATGCGTAAAGGGTATTTGGGTATGCAGGCCTGCTGCCCATTGGAGTCGGTGTGAACGCGCTGGAGCTCTGCATGTAACCCGGGTAGGTGCTCACATCTGTGCGCTTGAACCTCTTCCTCCTCCTCAGAAAGCTCCCATTGTCAAACATGTCTTCAGCAGCTGGATCTAAGGTCCAGTAGTTGCCTTTACCTGGTCTACCTGGCTCTCTGGGGATTTTCACAAAGCAGTCGTTTAAGGTGAGGTTGTGTCGGATGGAGTTCTGCCACTTCTTGGAGTTCTCCCTGTAGAAAGGAAAGCGCTCCATGATGAACTTGTAGATGCCTCCCAGGGTGAGCTTTCTCTCGGGGGAGTTGGCGATGGCCATGGCGATGAGGGCGATGTAGCTGTAGGGAGGCTTTCCTCTCTGGACGGGCCTCTTCCTCCGGCGGCTACCGGTGGACAGGTGCTCCTCGGTCTGTCCTCCTCCTCCTCCTCCTCCTCCTCCATCCTCCGTGTTGTTGGGGCTGCTGCTGCTCCCTCGGGGTTCAGACTTGATCAACACGTTGTTGTCCTTGTTCCGGGCCTGCAGCATGAGAGGCGGCTGTGCAGCCTGCAGAGGAGAGTCCTGCAGGCTCACATTAGTAGGAGACAGGACATTAGGAGACATGACGAGAGGACTCGCCTCGGAGGGAGAGTTCTGCTGCTGCTGCGTCTCTGCGGTCATGTTGCACATGCCAGAGAAGTAAGAGTAATTTGCCAGATTCATAAAAGAAACAATGTGATGGTCTTCTTTTTGTTGAAAAGGGAAAGAAATAAGTTATCCCCTGCTGCTCCGGCCAGAAATAGCCTCAGTCCTGTCCTGTCCTCTCCTGGTCTGGTGTTTGGGCTGCTGCTGCTGCTGCTGCTGGTGTGTGTGTGTGTGTGTGTGTGTGTGTGTGTCAGTCCAGGTGAGAGGAAGGCGTTGACAGTTTTATAAAGAGAGGCCGGAATGACGCCACTGGCTCGCCTGTGACGATGGAGGCAGGAGGACAAAAAACCCAAAAGAGCATTTTTAATATTCCTCTGACCCATGATGCACTATTTGACAGTGAAATCTCACAGTTATGGAGTATTTTTTGCATTTTCCTCTGACCCATGATGCACTATATTTGACAGTAAAATTTCACAATTATGGAGTATTTTTCTATGTTATAGTATTATGGTAATTCTGTCTTACTCAGATGCCAGTTTTCAAAAAGGGGTTTTAGGATTTATTTACTCAAAATACTTTATTTTGAAAAGGCCTTTGTCAGCTCAATGTCCATACAGGCCAGAAAAAAAATATATATAAATAGTATTGGGTAGCCTATACAGTGGTTTTCAAAGTGGGGTCCGGGGACCCCCAAGGGTCCTTGAGGGGGTTTCAGCAGGTCCCCCCCAGCAAAAGGGGAATCATTTATTTTCACTATAACTCCATCCATAAGTAACACAGTGACCGAATGTATGACTATTTGGTCATGGATTTCATAGACTTTCTATAAAAAAACACATCTAAAAAAATAAAATCCTATGAGATGGGGGTCCGTGGTCTAATTTGTGTCAGTTTAGGGGTTCTTGGTGTGAAAAAGTTTGGGAAGAAGTACTCTGACCTTTTACTTAAGTAAAAGTAGTAATACAACAGTTTAGAAATACTGTGTCCTGCATTCAAAATGTTACTTAAGTAAAAGCACGAAAGTATTATCAGCAAAATATACGTAAAGTACCAAAAGTAAAAGTACTCATTATGCAGAATAGTATATATTTTAATATCGGATTATAATTATTGCTGCATTAATGTGTTCATCGCTTTAATGTTGCAGCTGGTCAAGTTGGATGATAACGCATTGCCGCAAAATCGTTTTAACGCCACTAATTTCTTTAAGACATTAACGCAATCGATCTTTCGAAGGTTGTAGCGGACTCAGTTTAAAGCTAGAGTAGAGATACTGGTACCATATGAAACTAGATTGTCACAAAAACATGTCATACTAGGTTGTCGCAACGCAGGTTAAACAACGCTCCAAACTAACGCTACATTTTGGCAAGGAAAAACTGGCATGGCCATTTTGAAAGGGGTCCCTTGACCTCTGACCTCAAGACATGTGAATGAAAATGGGTTCTATGGGTACCCACGAGTCTCCCCTTTACAGACATGCCCACTTTATGATAATCACATGCAGTTTGGGGCAAGTCATAGTCAAGTCAGCACACTGACACACTGACAGCTGTTGTTGCCTGTTGGGCTGCAGTTTGCCATGTTATGATTTGAGCATATTGTTTTATGCTAAATGCAGTACCTGTGAGGGTTTCTGGACAATATCTGTCATTGTTTTGTGTTGTTAATTGATTTCCAATAATAAATATATACATACATTTGCATGAAGCAGCATATTTACCCACTCCCATGTTGATAAGAGTATTAAATACTTGACAAATCTCCCTTTAAGGTACATTTTGAACAGATAAAAAATATGCAATTAATTTGCGATTAATCACTAAATATTTGAATTGGTTGACAGCCCTAATACTTAATAATTATATACTACTTAATACTACATCATAATTCATTGGTTGGTTTATAATTTGTATTAATAATCTGAATCTGTAAAGTAACTTATAGAACTACAGTAGTAACTACAGTAATACTGTCAAATAAGTGTAGTAGAGTAAAAAGTAAAATATTTGCCTCTGAAAGTATAAAGTTACATAAAATGGAAATACTCAAGTAAAGTACCTCAAAATTGTACTTATGTACAGTCCTTGAGTAAATGTACTTAGCTAGAATCCACCAGTGAGCCTGTATAGATCATAGAAACTGATGTCAAACACCACACTGGAACATTATTATGTGTTTCCTTTAATGAATGTTAACAGAGGTTTACTGATGAGCCCTCCTATCTCTGTCCTCTCTGTGCTTTCACTGAGCGCTCTGTGTATATCCAGGGCAGAAACAACACTCGCAGAGCCGCTCCGTGCTACTCCAAACCCAACAGCCAATCCACCAATTGAAAAATAATAACAAGCCACTGAAAACAAGCAATTGAGCTATCAAAGCTTTTGGGGAAGAAAAGTAAATATCCCCCTCATTTCATTTTCATTTTTGGAGAGCGATAATCAAACAGTCCCCCCCGGCCAGAGAGGAGAGGTGTTATCTTATGGATCTTTAAAGTCAAAACACACTTCTGCACACAAGTGGTACAACACCTTTTAAACACAAGTAAGTGATGGCGGTTCTAGTTGATTTATTTAGGCAAATAGAGGGTTGAAGCTAATTACAAAAGGTAAGATACACAGGGAGGTGACCTACTGCCATCGGTGCTGTGGACTGAGACCAGCAAGGCAGACTGATACTGTCATCATGCTGCATGTGGAAGTACAGATGGGTTACAAATTATAGGTAACCCTTAATAAAGGAGTGGCACAACAGGGTTAGGGGGTCACAAACTGTGGAAATGCATGTTGTATGTAGGCGTAATGTACAGTATGTAATGAAAGGCATACAAAAATACATTTGAAGTGGGATATATTACCAAGATATTCATATAAATATAAATATATCCAAGACACATACAATGATCATGTCATGCAAGTCCTGAATTAGGGTACTGGCAACTTTTTGGTCCAATTCAGCATTGCACTAGAGTGGAGCAGGGATGACGTATTTTTATAGGCAAACCAGGAAGTCAGCATCGTCCTGGTTCCCTCCACAAAAAGCCGATGGGATTTTTCCATTGGATTCTGGATTATAGCAGAAAAATAAGCTCTGTGGCAAATACACGTTTATGATACTTACACGTTTTGTTCAGCAAGATAATCTCCACAAATGAACACCACTTTTGAATGCAATCGCCAGAAGTAAAAAGCTAACATTAGGCTATAGACGACACCACGGTCACATGACTTCACGTCACCACCACTAAGCTAAAGGTGGACTAGTGTTTGGCATGATGACGTTTAGTAGTCTCCTTTATTCGCCTTTTTTAAGACACGTAAAAGCTTAAAAATTAATGACTGGGATATTTACTGACGTATTTTATGTTGTGGAACAAAACGTTAAAATCTCTTCAGCTTGTGTTAACCACAGACCTTATTTCAGGCATCGAACTAAAAACCCATTGACTTTGAGACGAGGGAACCGAAAGTGCGAGTGTCACCTTATTAAGAAACTTTATGTTGTTTTTTCCTTTAATTTGTCACCCAACTGTACAGATGCAGAAAAATGACTTTCACACTATCTAAGACAACATATTGTCATTCTACATGACATGGAAAAATAGGGTGGCAATAATCCAGCCAAAGTCATTAATCATAGCCGCCCACTGCCTTACTGGATGCCTGTTTCCCCGTCACCCACACTGAGTAGCTGACGCCCCCCACCCCCCCACCCCCACAGATGATAGGAACCCCCCCGACCCAGCCGCAGCTCAGACAACACTAAGCCCAGCTAGCGACTCACAGCCAGTGGCTAACAGCTTCAGACAGGCGTGGGAGCGCGGCTGTATCCAAGCAGGATCTGCCCCCAGAGCTGCCAGGTCAGGCAGGACAAACAGGGGCTCAGGCCAGGAAACGGGCCCTCTGCCTCGGGGCCTGCGGCCTCTTGTTAATCCCCTCTCCTCCTAAAACCCACCCCACCACCCCACCGGAGCCTCCCTGTACCTCTCTTCACCTCTACGCTCCCTACACACTTGTCACAGACACCGTACATCCATGTACCACCCTGTATTACTACTGCATGATTACAAAATGGCTGATATTGTTGCCCTCACCCAAAATACCATGATGATGCTGCTGACCTGCAACTATGGCAACCACATTAGGATCTATACATTAAAAGGAAAGAGGATTGAAAGTGCCACATTTCTGCTATTTCACTGCTAAATTCTGGGCTTGGTTCGGTATCCTCTAATAAGCAACAGCTAAGAGGGAGCCTCATACAACTATGCATGTTTTTTTATTTAAATGGTGTGGTTTCAGGCAGTCAGAAGGTGGAGGATTCCCTAAAGCTGAGCTATGCAGGAGCCGAGGCCCTGCTGGTTCAGGTTCATATTGATGATAAGAATTGTAACTTGGGGTATTGTGGTGCCATCTCACTGTAATGCATAGCTTCAAAGATTTAGGTTTTATTTGCCTATCTTGGAGGCAATGGTTCCTGTTTTCTAATTGTAGCCTGAATCACAATTTAAAGGGATAGTTTGGGTGTTTTGAAGTGGGGTTGTATGAGGTACTTATCCATAGTCAGTGTATTACCTACAGTAGATGACGGTCGACAAGCCCCCAGTTTGGAGAAACAGACAGGAGCACCGACACCAGAACAAAGCAATACACTGCTGTGGACGGGGATGGCAGGAAAATGTATTTAGCCACCTAAAAGAAAGACTCACCTAAAAAAATTGATATCCCTTTAAGTGTACGCTATATTTTCAGACGGCGAACTGAATTGAAAATTAAACCTATCTACACTGTTTTTGTTTTGCTGGCTTTGGAGAGAGCATAGATATGTTTCACTTTCAATTCAGTTTCATTTCAGTCACTTTCTTTTAGGTGGCTAAAATAAGTTTTCCTGCTGCCCCCGTCAACATCACTGTATTGCTTTGCTCCCTTGCTGGTACTCCTGTCTGTTTCTCCAAACTGGGGTCGTGCCGACCATCATCTACTGTAGGTAGTACACTGACTATGGATAAGTACCTCATACAACCCCACTTCAAAACACCCAAACTATCCCTTTAAAGTGTAAACCTGACCACAGAATCTAGAATATTACATTTAAGGCAATGCCCAGAATAAATTAGCCTAAATATGCTGTTTTGGCACATTAGAATGAATAACATTTAACAATGTGTTGATTTTCTTTGCTGTATACAAACATTAATATGTATATAGAGAGAAATTCTTAGAAATGCTGCTGATGCTTTCGTGATTTTTTTGGAGAAAAAAATTACATTTAGAAGTAATATAGTCCTCATTTTGTCAGCCAAAGACTGAGGTGAGCTACCATCTTTCAGAAAGTGCTTTTGTTTCATATCTTGCTTCAATCACATTTTCATATATTTCAGCACACAGAAAATTTTAAAATATGTAAAGAAATTTTACCCAAACCAAAAACATACAGTTCTTTAAGTATTAGTAAGTTATAAATGTCCTTTATGGAGCCACGGCAGGTTTATTCCTTCCCCTTGAAATGAACGCAGGTTTCATTTACAGTGGTTGGATGTGTGTGTCCCTGGAAGCATTAAAATAAGTCCAAACAACTGTCAATCAATCACAATCACAAGATGTGTGTATGTGTGTTTGTTTCCATGAATGAGTTGAATACAGGTGTGTACTTGAAGTCACAATTGCAGGGATGAGCCATGCATCTCCCTCTATAACACATTCTGCAATTTTCAGTCACCTAAAGTGTCTGGTGGTCTCTGATGGTCTGCATGTTCTCTTCCTCTTTTTGATGAAATCCTGAGAAATATAGAGGGACAGGCAGAGTTGCTGAGTAAACACTTGGTATCCATTCATTCGCAAAGTGGCTCCAGGGGACGGGGAGGAGGAGGGGGGCATGAGAAAAAGAGGGGGAATAAAAGAGTGAGAGACAGAAAGAGAAAGAGAGGGAGACAGAGAGAGAGAGAAACACACGAGAGAGAGCACAACCTTTTTCTTGCTCAAGCTCATCAAGTACGGGCCAGGGCTCCTGAAAACGCGGGGATTACCAGGCTACTGGGGCTGTACTGGCCTGGGCCGCCTCTGCTCGCTCCTGCACTGCACGCTACACTGCCCTGCTAAAGCACCGCACATGGTTCTCACACACACAACCAGTCATGCTTGCTGTATGGTGCTCATCTCTCATTCGCAAAAATTCAAATGGATGCTTAACACGTATACAAAAAGACTCACACACACACTGTCTTTTCAGGAATTAATACGTACAACTCTATCGGTTATATCCTTAAGCAACATTTTAGTGTCATTCTTTGCCTATAATAGTATATGTTACAAAATGCAATTTCTCCTGCAATTGCACATTCATTGGGAACATAAACCTTTGACCTGTAATGATGTGATTGAAGATGCACCTCATGTTCTTAACGTTTCTGCCTGAATAAACACCCGACCACTGCCCCCAAGACACATGTAGGAACTCCCCTCAGCCTCCAGCACCGCAGCTCAGGGACGCTGCAAGGTTCATCCACAAGAGTGAACACCAATGAGGGGGGGTCACATCCTGCCAAGATAAGCACCGTAATTAAACAATTAGGGAGCGAGCGACACGTGGATGAGGTCGGAAACAATAAGGCTTTGGGTCATTTGATGGAGTCTGCGGTGTTGCTTTGAGATCATGCTGGTCATCACTGCAAAACCGCAGGTTACTGTGGAGGAAAAAGCAGCCTGTTCACATTCCCAGAGCGTCAAATACCAGAGCTTTGTCACGGTTGTTGACGTTCGATACTGCTGCACAAGGTATGTCGGTATGAGACACACCGGGCTTTCCATTAACTACAATGTAAACCCATTGGTTGCAACAGCAAACATAATTATTTTAAGCCCAACCATTATGTTTTTTCCTAAACCTAACTATAGTGGTTTTATTGCCTGAAACTAAGTTTTTGTTTAATTCAGAACATTAATCGCATGTTTACTGTGACTGAAAAGTGACCCAGAGAGGTCTGACAAAGCGGCAGTATGTCCCCAGTTGGGATGAGAACATGTTTCGTAACGTATCTCAGCTTTAGTCCACCTTCTCTTATTTGTGACATCTGAACTAAAGGTCATCAAAATTGCAATGAGTGCAAGAATTGGACATTTGGGGAAATAAACTTTCTTGCTGAGAGTTAGGTGAGAAGATTGATACCACTGACTTGATTGTCCGTTAAATATGAAGCTACAGCCAAGAGACGCCGTCTTAGACTGAGAGCAGGGGGAAACAGCTGGCCTGGCTCTGTCCAAAGGTTTAAAACATCCGCTACCAGCACCTCTAAATCTCATCTCAACATGTTATATCCATACTACCATACTATTTAGTATGCCAGAAAAAGATTTAGTATGTCCCAATACATAGTATGTCAAATACAGTACCAGGATGTCCTACTACATCCGGTCGCATTTTGCAGTATGCAAGCCAGCATGCTCTACTGGCTATTCTGACCCACAATCCTCTGCACAGCGGGTATGAGCAAGAGGGTCAAAGTTCAAGGCGCAATGTTATGATCTTTATGCTAAGCTAACCGTCTCCTTGCCCCAGCTTCATATTAAATGGAAAATGTCTCTATATTCCTGTACAATTTATTTTCCAATGTTGATAAGTGTTGATTTTTAGTGAGAAAAATTGTTCGTGCATTCATATAAAGCTTCTGTTGCTATCATTAGGACATACCCAGCGTGATACACCCAAAGTGTTTGGATTTGGAGATTTTAAAGGAACAAAATGACCAGCAGAGCCGCCCAGGTAGTCTGAAGGTGAGAAGTAAACACTGTCCTAATGCTCCAACATAGAGAAGCTTAACTACTTAATACTGACTGGTTGGGTCCTTCTTAGCTTCTTTCTACAACAAGACAAGGGCAAACAGTGGAAATCATACACCCATGTGCTCGGGAGAGCTGCAACACTAAGGTCCTTAAATTCAATTATTGAATGCTGAATAAATCAATGCATATACCCACAAACAAAAGAGCTATAATTAGATTTAGAGAAGTGTGATTTCGTTCAGATAACCAACTGAATGCTGCAAATACTGCCTACTGGCTTTACTGTATGAGGCACTGTGTATTTGAGGCATTCCTGGAAGGCTATGTGGACCAGACTGGCAGACTGGGTAATGATGAGTAACAGCTTACCGCAAAGGGAAGAAGGGCCGGTGTGTGGGCAGCATGGGTGGGTTGTCTGTGTGTGTGTATTCATGTGTACATACATGTGTTAGGAGAGCTGACAACAACTTTCCTTTCACTTCATTCAGAATATGAATAAAGCTTTTTCATCTTTGCATTTTTATGGCCCTAAAAATGTCTTCAGAGTATCAGTGAGGTCACAGTGACATAGACAGATCCTTCGTTAGACGTCAGAGTTTCGGAGCAGAGAGAAAGGCAAGAGAGGTGGGCTCAGAGAAGAGACAAGGGCTTTCATTCAGCGACTCCACGCGTCCTCATAGTGCTGTCTTTCAACGTGCACTTCTCACTCTTTCACTGCAACTCCGCAGCCTCGGACTGGATCTCATCCTAGAAAAGTAAAAGTAGACCACCTTACCAACAAAACATTTCTATTATTTTAATCACAAGTTTTACAGATTGAATCCAAAAGAGTCCAGACTGCACGTGTCGCCATCATCAACGGCACTTGTTTTCCACCTCAAAGGCAGCTATTGGTCCCGGCATTGCTTGGTGGTGAGAGATGGACACACAGCCTCGAGGCTTTATTACACTGAGAGAGAGGAGAGCAATGATAAGACCCGGCCTTTACACACACTGATAAAGTAGGACACACACACATCACATGCTTGGCACACACACACATACAAATACAGGCATGTATTTGTGAGATATTTTGTTTTAGTGCCAAGCCCAAATGTTCAACCTTTATCATGAAAATTCATTAAAGCAGAAAGGTCAGAATAAAACTGGTTTCACTACCTGGATGTTATCCTGCATACACACACTTTATAAAAATCTAACTCAACTACTGACACGAGTCAATCCTAAAACTTAATATGGAGCCTAATTGCAGATCAATTGTACGTTGAAGGGTCTTAAATATGTTGTCTGCAGTTACCGTAATGGTATGTTCAATATATTTTTCTTCAATTTTTTGTCTGCGTTGAATTGATAGATAGAAAATAGATAGATGTACTTTACTTTACTTTTTTGATCCCAAATTGGGAAATTACTGTGTTACAGCAACAGGTTATCCAGGCAATGCACAGGAACAGTAAATCAAATTTACATAAAATAAAATAAAAAATGTTGCAAATGGAGCTGCTGAAATGCAAGAAAAATTTCAGACTTGATCTGACAATAAAGTAATATCATCATCATCATCATCAAACTCACTGCAGTATTGCCTACATTCTTAAGTTTTTGATGTCCTCTTATAAGCCACCAGTATTCCTTCTGTCTCTACCCCCGGTGGTTTATCCATCTATCTCTGTGGATGTGACTTATAGGACAGAGGTTGCTGTTCAATGTTTACCACCCAGTCCCACACCCACTCTCCTCACATTGTCCTTCCTGTTGTCCGAGACCAGCTCAGACAGGCGGGATCACCACCCATTATGTTCTTTAAGACTTGTGCACACAAACAACCAGCAAACAGGTAAGGTAAGAGAACTTGCAAAGTACATGCCCACACACTCAAACACACACACACATAGGCAAGGAGATGCACCAACACGTTCTCATCCCAACTCGTCATATACTGGCTAGGGCTGTCAATCGATTAAAATAGTTAATTGTGATTAATCGCAAATTAATCTCATATTTTGTATCTGTTAAAAATATACCTTAAAGGGAGATTTGTCAAGTATTTAATACTCTTATCAACATGGGAGTGGGCAAATATGCTGCTTTATACAAATGTATGTATATATTTATTATTGGAAATCAATTAACATCACAAAACAATGACAAATATTGTCCAGAAACCCTCACAGGTACTGCATTCAGCATAAAAATATGCTCAAATCATAACAAACTGCAGCCCAACAGGCAACAACAGCTGTCAGTGTGTCAGTGTGCTGACTTGACTATGACTTGTCCCAAACTGCATGTGATTATCATAAAGTGGGCATGTCTGTAAAGGGGAGACTTGTGGGTACCTGTAGAACCCATTTTTATTCACATATCTTGAGGTCAGAGGTCAAGGGACCCCTTTGTTCATGGCCATGCAAGTTTTTCCTCGACAAAATATAACATAACTTTGGAGCGTTATTTAGCCTCCTTCACAACAAGCTAGTATGACATGGTTGATACCAATGGATTCCTTAGGTTTTTCTAGTTTCATATGATACCAGTATCTTCACTCTGGCTTTAAAACTCAGAATCAGAACTGAACTGCTTCAACCTAAAATTCACAAGTTGCGTTAAAAAAATTAGTGGCATTAAAACAAATTGCGTTAACACCTTATTATCGCGTTAACTTTGATAGCCCTAATATTGAGGATTTGTTAGACCCCTTGGTGTCACTTTTCGGTCGCATTTAACACATGCTTAATGTTGTGAATTAAACAAAAACACTTGCTTAGGTTCAGGCAACAAAACCACTTAGTTAGGTTTAGGAAAAAAACATCATGGTTTTGGCTTAAAATTACTACATTTGTACAGTGAAAATGACACTGAACGTTGTGAACATGGCACACGAACAAACAGCTGATGTGGTGACCTGGTGTGTCTCATACTGAAGCTAAAGGGTGCCTTGTGTGTCGGTATCGAACACCGATGGCCAAGACAAAGCGTTGGTATTTGACGCCCTGGGAATGAGAACGGGCTGCATGACAGGTTATACTCCTCACCGGTTTACAACAGCAAATTCTCCTATTTGACTGTATGGGTTACCTCTCGGTGCTCCAGTTTAATGTGTTTCACAGATATGCAATTTAGGTGGACTGGATGTACCTTCTCTGTTATTCCTGTGATAATCTGGTTACCTGCTCAGTGTTTACACAGCCTTCCAACCATTTGACTCCACCCACACTCATGACACGTACAAGGGAATAAATGGCAAACAATCTGAAAAGATACATACTGGTAAATATACATTGATTTTATATTCAGTCACCACACAACAGAGAGACATAATCTTGAATGTAGTCTGTACAGACTGAAAGAGTATTTAACTTGACAGGATTGTCACACTGACAGTGAATGCAGACCCTTACACCCATCTAGTGGTCACTAGAACAACTGTAGTTTTTCCCCATCCCCTGATGTCAATGCAAAGCAGATGTTGCATTCTTTCTCCAACATTTATTTTTGAATAGTACCCCTATGAGGTCTGGACACAATAATATGAACACCTGTACAGATCATTCAGCCCCTCACCACCTCAAGCTTCATCACTAATATGGAAGATTGCATTATTGTTGATATTATTATGTCTAAACCATCTTCTATGTAACCATCTTACATTGTCAAATCTGTGGGAATACTTCAGGTTTGAGGTACTATATCCAAGTAAACTGACAGTCTAGACTGTCATGTCCCATTGTCCCATTCACTGTCTGTGAAGTGGTCTCTATGTCCCTCATGTTTACCCTAATGAGAGAAATGATAACTGAGATATTATAAAAAATAATTATGAGTGATCAAATAACACAGTATGTAAACACCACTGTTGCATTTATGAATGAAGCAGGATGCAGCATGATTATTAACTGTCAGGTTCACCACGGACTGGAACAAAACAGGGCACCAATGGACCTCATTGTGATGAGATGTTGTTGTTGTTGTTGTTGTTGTTGCTACTGTGGAACTTGAACTTGAACTTGAATTTTAAATGGTTGCTAAGGCAGGGAAAACCTGATGGTGAGTCATGTAGTATCCTCTGAAAGACAAGCTAAGTATTTATTTATTTATTTATTTATATTATAGTATATTTAGTACCATGACTATGATTGTACACACTCAACTATTTATTTATTTATATTATAGTATATTTAGTTCCTTGATTATGACTGTACACACTCCACTATTTATTTATTTATTTATAGTATATTTAGTATCGTGGTTATGACTGTACTCACTCCACTATTTACTTATTTATGTTTTATGTAGTACCATGACTATAACTGTACACTCTCCACTATTTATTTATTCATTTATTTATTTATATTATAGAATATTTAATACCATGACTATGACTGTACACACTCTACTATTTATCTATTTATTTATAGTATATTTAGTACCATGGTTATGACTGTACACACGCCACTATTTATTTATTATCTAGTACCATGACTATGACTGTACACAGTCCACTATTTATTTATTTATCTATTTATATTATGTTATATTATATTATATTATATTATAGTATAGTATATTTAGTACCCTGACTATGACTGTACACACTCCACTATTTATTTATTAATTTTTATGTAGTACCATGACTATGGCTGTACACACTCCACTATTTATTTATTTATCTATTTATATTATATTATATTATATTATATTATAGTTTATTTAGTACCATAGTATATATATATATATATATATATAAAATAGGATAAGCTGTTACAGATAATGGATGGATGGATTTATAAACAGTATATTTAGTACCATGACTAAATGACTTTACACGCTCCACTACAGCAGATGGCAGCATACACTCTCAATGTTGCTTTGCAATCCGCCATAAATATACAAAGAAGAAGAAGAAGAAGAAGAAGAGCGGAACGAATGTATCTCTTCTTGTTTCTGCCGGTTTACTAAACTGGTGCACAGGCGGTTTACTTCAAAACAGTTATGGCGTCGAGAAGAACATCAACAGTTCCGAGTAGTTTTAATAAAAGTGTCTCCGCCGGCGCTAAAAGGTAACGTTAGTCCTTGTTGTAGTTTGTTTCCTTCTCTTTTAAAAGATGTAATTCTCAGATTTGTGTCCGTTTTAATTTTAGGAGACTATAAAGTAGAGAAGAGCCAGTCAGGCTAAGTGTTGTAGTTAACATGATATAACGTTATATTCTTCTTCAGGGCACGGCTAGACCAGACATAGAGATGATAAGTAGGCTGTAAAAACAAAGACATCTTGTGAATTATAACAATAAAGTAACTTGTCGTTAGCTACCGTGGTTACTTTAAGCTCACATTGTAGTATAGCTTCCGGTTTAGCTCGTATTTATTTATTTATTTATATTATAGTATATTTAGTACCATGGTTATGACTGTACACACTCTACTATTTATTTATTTATTTATAGTATATTTAGTACCATGGTTATGAATGTACACACTCTACTATTTATTTATTTATAATTATAGTATATTTAGTACCATGGTTATGACTGTACACACTCTAAACTATTTATTTATTTATAGTATATTTAGTACCATGGTAATGACTGTACACACTCTACTATTTATTTATTTATAGTATATTTAGTACCATGGTTATGACTGTACACACTCTACTATTTATTTATTTATTTATTTATAGTATATGTAGTACCATGGTCATGACTGTACACACTCTACTATTTATTTATTTATTTATTTATTTATAGTATATTTAGTACCATGGTCATGACTGTACACACTCTACTATTTATTTATTTATTTATAGTATATTTAGTACCATGGTCATGACTGTACACACTCTATTATTTATTTATTTATTTATTTATAGTATATTTAGTACCATGGTTATGACTGTACACACTCCACTATTTATTTATTTATTTATTTATTTATTTATAGTATATTTAGTACCATGGTTATGACTGTACACACTCTACTATTTATTTATTTATTTATAGTATATTTAGTACCATGACTATGGCTGTACACACTCCACTATTTATTTATTTATCTATTCACATTATATTATAGTATAGTATATTATAGTATATTATAGTATAGTTAGTACCATGACTATGACTGTACACAATCCACTATTTTTATATATATATATTTATACCTTTTCACACGGCTAGAGCAGACATATAGATGATAAGTAGGCTGTAAAAACAAAGACAATGTACACGTCTTTATGAATTATAACAATAAAGTAACTTATCGTTAGCTACCGTAGCTACTTTAAGCTAACATCGTAGTGTAGCTTCCGGTTTAGCTAGTTTTCTAAATAAAACAAAGTCAAGTCTTTTATTTTGTAATTATGTGCTTTTTCATTTTTACATGATTGAATTTGACTGCTACTTTTTTGGTTTGTTTTCAGCTCGAAAAGTGGAAGCAATGCTACTAAAGCCACCACCACTGGAGCTGGGAAGAAAAGTGTTAAATGTAAGTATTCGCATAGGTTTTAAATTAATTAATTATTAGTTTTAGTAGTGCTGTCACTTATCTGTGGAGTCAAATCAGTCTCACTATGAATTTTTATTTATTTTTATTTATTTATTTGCACATATATAAAACTGCACAAAATCCAGTCATTGAAAAAGAAACAAGAAATGTGTCAGGAGAGGTCAAGAAGCCACAGGCTTATACAAAGGACCTCAACCCCCCAACCCCAGGAGAAAAAAACAAAAATAACAACAAAGGAATAAAGATCTAAACTATCATCATTTTAAAAATACAACAAAAGTTAAACAACAACACGAAGTACACAAAATGTGCAGAAAAACCTAACCAAACAGTGGAAAACAATCCAATAAAAACATTGAAATACATACAAAAAAACAGTACAGAAGAAAATAAAATATATCTAAACATATCAAAAGATAATTAGACATCATTAATTAAATGTGATGACAATTTCCTTTTAAAATGTTCTAAGGATAACGAGCTGTTGTATTTTTTTTCCTAATGTCTTTTCATCAATCTTTAGCAAGTGGGACTGTTGTCAAGTCTCGATATATGCAGGCTGCTGAGAAGACATCTCTTTCAAAGGTAATGCTATGTTTTCATGTTTTCATGTAACATATACGTATGTTTCACTTAGGACTTCCCCCTCTTAGTCGATTGGTCAACTAATTGGTCTTTTTGGTCTTAGTCGTCTAAGATTTCTTTAGTCACACAAGATTTAAAGTGGTTCTTTTTTGTGATTCTTTGTGGAGAAACTCCCTTTTATAGATCCGTTGATTAAATCAACTAATTGAGTTGACAAAATCGTATGAGTGTTAGTCGACTAAGAATTTCTTTGGTCGAGAAAGCCCTAATGTTTCACTCATGGAAATCCAACTCGGTTAGGTATTGATACTTAGGATATGGACCTGAGCTGCCAATATTATAGGAAATGTTTAAATGATTAGTTAACTTCTGCCTCCCACTTTTGATGTTATACATTTGTATCTCATCGCACCCCTCTAACCATCTACAGAGTAACTCACTGACCAACGAGTCTATTGCTGTGCCCCTGAGGCCTTCCTCACCTAAACTCAGTGGTGTCAAACCGAGGGTGAGCACTCCACCGAGACGCTCAATGACCCCACAGGCTCTAGCAGCATGTAAGTACTTCCTATGGTGATAACTGCAAATGCGTATTCACACAGTTTGTGATAGATAAAGTACATTTCCTAGTTTGATAACGTGAATATAAATCTAATGATTATGGTAATTGTAGGAGCAATAATGTGAACTTCCAAGTATTTAATCTGCTTTAAAGAAGGTTTTTATTTTTCACTGTATAGGATGTTGTTGATATGTGGATTGTATGATTAGTTGAGTCAATGTTGAAATCTTACGGTGAAACCCGACAGTGCAAAGATCTTTTAAATAACTTATTCCCCCTGAGTTCTGATTGAGTCGACATTGTCTAAATAAGATCGATGAATAACTTTTGCAAATGCTCATGTCATCCCTCCTTTCAGCAACGATGTCACGTCAAACTGAGCCTTCATTGCTTGGGAAAAGTATTCTACAGTCCACTTTCTCAGATGGACACTGCTTTCGACCAAATTTTGATATTTCAGTCATTAAAGGTAAACTGATTTAAACTCTTAAAATGCTGGAAGTTATTTACAAATGAGAGTATCATGTAACAGTTTTTTTTTCGTCCATCTTTTTAAAGAAAAAACAATAATGGAAAATGCAGCAGAGCCCGAGAGAAACCCAGAGAATGACAAGAGGGACATTGAGATGCAAACATTCCTACTGGCCTACATCACAGCCAAGGTGAGTGAGTCTAACACATAAGTGTGTCTGATATGCTGAAAGCTGCTTTCAATGCATCTGTTTTGTTAAATCAGTGTACAATGTAATTTTAAATAAAACACTCTCATCTAAGTAGTTTTTATTGACTTGTCGACTGTGTTCTGTGGAATAAACATCTTGCCGTGACTGATCTGGCTCCATCTCTTTGATGTTTGACTTAAGATGGAGAGCAACACTGCGAAGGCCGAGGCTGAAGCAGAGGCAAGGCTCATGCAGGAGATGGAGGAAGAAGAGGCGCTGCATAATGAGGTCCAGGAGAAGAAACGTCAGTACCTCCTCATGGAGAAAGAGAGGCTAGTGAATGAGCTGCTGGATTTACAGGTCAGGAAATCACCTCCTTTGTAATGACCTTTTTTGATATGTGGTCTGTCTTTAAAAATATGATTGCATGTTGAAATTAGAGATGCACTGATCAATCAGCCATCGGTCGAAGCATCGTATACAATTTTTTGCTGGTCAAATTTACACACGTTCTTATTCTACTAATATCATCATTTTCCATCAGATCGCTGCGCTGACTCCTGTGGCAGAAACTGCCAAGCAGTTCACAAAGAACTACAAGTGTTTCGCCACAGCTGTTGACACCACCCGACATGAGCTGCCTGTCAATAATTTCTACATTGACGGGGACAGAAGGGAATTTCTAGGTTTGTGTTGTTACTATGTTTAAGTTATTTAAAAAAAAAAAAAAATAGTTAATGTTGCACAAAACAACATGAGTTTAACACTCAAAAAATCAGCTAATCATCAGGACTGCGTGTAAATGATTGGATAAGCTTGTCCCTGGAAACATGAGATAACAACTTAAAAACTATAATCTGATGCTGATTCTTAAAATTGATAAACTGTAATTGGTGCATGGAAATATCTGATATCACCTTTCTCCAACACAGTTCTGTCCACTTCAAACCTAGATGAACACAGGCAAAACAAATGCATCTCTAATATAACATAACCTGTATTATACTGACTTTGGCGGATATTGGTGTGCTGTATGAACTTGTGGGTCAAAGTGAGAAGTTGGTTTTTAAGGTTTTCACAAAAGAAGTTCATTTTTAAATAATCTGCTTCTGGATCTTTGGATTATTTTATGTAACCTAACCAGTGTATGATCTTGTAAACAACAAATGACATGTGTTATACTGTATGTATTTTGCAGGAACCTATAAGTTATTATAATCATATCCACATGTATTACCATTTTTATTAGATAAAGCTGAGGCTAGCCTGAAGGAAAGCGAGAAGTTGCTGATGGAGTGCACAGAGGGAGATCATGAGGTCAACAGAACTTCTCTGGAGTGCCTTAAGGACATGAAAACGACATCCAAGGACGTCAGTCAGCAGCTGTCAGGGTAGGCTCATATACAGTATAGAGAACTTGTCTTTTGGGATCCTGATGACCGGGGAGACTTTACCGTTAGGCAAGGTAGGCAACTGCCTGAGGCCCCCAACTAAAAGGGCCCCAAACAGTTGTTTATGTAGATATGAAAAATATTGAATTATGTTACTATTCTAATTCACTGTGCCCCAAAATAACTTACAAAAAAGGGCCCCAAAGCACTTAAAAAAAAATATGCAACTCAACTGTGTGCTACTTACTGTGAACTTCTACTTCAGAGGAAAACATTGTAGTACTACATTTACCTGACAGAGAAATGTTACTGGTTACGCTGCAGATTCAGATTTGACTCACAAAATATAACCATTAAAATATGATGCATTATTATTCATTAAACATACAAGCATCATATTAGAGTGGAAAGTTCCATCTTGAACAGATGTTAAATAAATTTAAATACAATGTGCTGATGATGCCTCTCTTTCAGCCTTCACTTGAAGTAAACATTTGAATGCAGGAATTTTACTGTGCGATATTTATAGTTTTACTTTAGAAACATTTGTGAGTACTTCTACCACTGCCAATGCCAACATTCCCAGCTAGATTAAGGGTGAAAGGTAAAGCAAGACTGTGTTTGCCTGGTGCCCCCAAATCACTAAATGGTGATGCTGTGAATACACGATCTGCTCTGTGTCAACTTTTTGATTTATTCCCCCTTTGTTCCCTCCCAGAGGATTTCACTGCATGACATGACTGCTTTGTCATAATTGTTCATGACGGTCTTCCTTAAGGAGATATTAATGTTGTATTTATATGGCAGAAACAAGATAATTACTTTTTTTTTACTCAAACATTGGTATTTTCCATTTTCCTAGTACTTTTTCAGAGCTGCTGGAGCTGTCATCGTTGGTCTGCCGCCACACAATCCACGTCCAGCAGGACACGGAGGAAAAACAGCTTGGCACGGAAAGAACCCATCAGCTCTTCTGCCCAAAACAGTGAAGGTCACCACACAGCATGGGATACACAGTACAAGCACTTTGGATACCCGTCAACCCCACATTTTTCCTGGTTTACGTATATTTGTGTCTTAATTTTATGTATACTGTTTAATTTCTTTGCAGCTGTATTATTTTATATTGTACATGTTAAATAAAGACTGATACTTCTTCACTTTTTAAAACTTTTACAGATGGAACATTCGTAATAAATACAACAAAAACAATGGGAATATAAATTAAACAGTCAACATGGGGATTTCAAAGAGAAGCAACCACATGCAAGACGGTATTCCAGTTTAATGTATCAAAAGTTGAATGGAGTCTTGCTCATGGGGAAACAAATACATGAGCAGAGTTGTAAGAGTGAGAGGGCATGAACCCGTTTAAATGCAACGTTAAAGATGCTATTGATAACATTCAGCCTCTAGATATTGCATTCTCCCTCCCCCGTTCCATTGCATTTACTTCACAACAAGTCGTTGCCAGGCACTTACCGTCAATCTCAGACATTTATCCGTTTTTTTCCACACTAACTGAAGACCCAGAGATACCACGTGATACCAACATCATTTTACTATTGACTCACAAGCCTTGTTAGAAGTGGGAACCAAACGTCAGATATCTTCCAAAGAGATAAACAAATAATTAATTTTGGACCGGCCAATATTTTTAAAATTGATTTACAATCATATTTTTTCAGGAAAACACACTTTTTTTCGTCACCTTTCTAAAAACACTGTTGTATTATTATTATTATTTTTTTTTTTAAATATTCGTCTACATGAAAATGTTATCAATAAGACCTTTAAGTCCAGTTTTATGAATGTTTTTTTCTATCTATCCCCAGTTTGTGCCTCTTATGTCTCACAAGTAAATTTAACACGAGAGGCACAAACGGAGGCTTGTTTTACAAATGTTTGAAAATGGTGAAACAATACTACGGTATATATAATTTAATTCAAAGATCCACCTGCCTTCAACAGTATATAAACTATCGCGTTTCGGTAGTGTCTAGAAGGGAACCCGCAAGTTGGGGAAACTCTCGCGATATCTCAAATAGTTATGGTTAGGATCGGTCGTCGGTCAAGCGAGTCTCGCGAGAGTTTCTTTAGCAGTTCTCGGATCAGATTGCTCAATTTGCGGGCTACCTTCTAGAGACGACCTTCTATTTTCCGGATGTGACGTTAGGTCAAAACAACAATGAAGCATTTCTATTGGCTGATTCTGGAAAGTGACGTCAGGTCCAGTCTCTTCCAGAACCAATGAACCGCAGGAGAGCGCCTCGTCGCATGTGAGTACATGGGGCATTTATTTCACATAAACATTAAGCATTTCGTAGAAAGTTACATATAAAGCTAAGTTTTCTTAATGTATGTTGACAGCTAGCTTCGTGTAGCTTAGTTGAAACGCCATTCACGCGTTATCTGTCGTTGGTAACGTGGCTATCTAGCTAACTGTTGTGGCTAGCTAATGACTAACATTAACATCAGAAATCAGCCTGTTGGTATAGATTTTATATTTCTTATGGACTTTTATCCTTTTACCATCCCAGATCCTTTTATCCTTTATTAGACTGATCCTTCTGTGGTTCTTGTTCAGTCTGTTTATTTATTAGTTAGTCTAATTTACATCAGTAATTGTTTTGGGTCCTGTTTTATATATTTGTTTAGCTTAGGCAAGGCAGCTTTATTTGTATAGCACATTTCAGCAACAGGGCAATTCAAAGTGCTTTACATAAACATTCAAGAACATTGCGACAAATTGCAAAATATCATTAAGACAGCTTACATATATTGTTGTTGTTGTTGTGTCACTATGTTTTATCTATGTTTTTTATGTACAAGCTGCTCCAAACTAATTGCCCCTAGAGGGATTAATACAGTTGTTTGAATTGAATTGAGTAGTGACCAGTAATAACTTACAGTTACCAGCATGTTAAAGTGGTTACCAGCTACTAACTGGTAAAATGTTGCTGTTGTGTCCTCTGTTAGAAGAAGATGAAAATTATTTTGTTGTAGATTAAATTTGTATTAAAGAAGGATATGGACTACATTAATTTAACTTTAAGGTTGGATGAGCAAAATGCAGCTAGCTAACTTAAACTCGAACAAGACTGAAAAGATTGATAGGTAGTGGTACATGCATGCATAAGCTGAATGTGGATCTCTTGATGTCCCTTGACATGTCAATCAATGACATAACTTTACACATTCCTATTTAAATAATAGGAAGTAAGTTTGCATAATTTAAGATAAACTCTTTTAAATGTATTCTGTGTTACACAATGAAATCTATAACTACAGAAAATGTGTATATTCCCAGTCAGCAGAACTGAGTTAACATACCTGTTATGTGTTGGTGGGTTCAGGTTGTCAGGTGTAGATAAGGGCCACCACACAAAACGAGAAGCAGTTCTTGTGTGTGCTTATTGTATTCGATTCCTATTAAACTACATGTTTTAGCTAACATCCACCCTGTTTTCCCTCATGCAGCTCTCACTCTCAGAGGAGGGATGCACCAGCAGGAGGAGAATGGAGACAGAACAAAGAAGAGCAATGGCGAGGCCAAGGCAAAGCACCGGTGAGAGAGGTGGTGGAGGAGGATGAGAGACGTGAGCAGCATGGAGAAGAAACCGTGCCCAGGGGGACCTGCCAGACCATGTGTCCTGCTCGTGAGCTGCGGGACCGCGAGCTGCAGAACCGCCTTCACCGTTTTGAGATGTTGGCGGGCACAGAAAGAGATCGGCGGCCCAGGGGAGACCCCTCGCGTGCTGTCAAAGAGTATTCCAGACCAGCAGCTGGGAAAGACTCAACAAACCCCACTGACCTCCGTCCACCTGATGTGTTGCTGAAAACTGTGTGTTACCTTATTGATGACATCGCTGCCTCCCCTCACCTGCATCCTTGGACTGAGGCGAGTAGCGTTTCCCCAGCCAACCCCAGTTGTTACTGTAAATAATTAGAGTTAAATCAAGAAAAACTAACTTGTATATTAATGGAATTCTTCAAAATTACTTTTGGCATCATCTACACACCCTTGATGACAGTTGAAACAGAAGTTACGTTTTACTTTACTGTAATACGCGGACAGTAAATACAGCTTCATGTAAGCATTCTTCAAAACAACATTTATCCAGCTACTTATTCTTTAGAGTACCAAAAAGGCCCAAAACGACCATCAGTGAGTAAATATTAAGCTTTTGGACACACAGTGCAGCACTTTTTTAAATAGCACAAGCTGTGTGTTATGGTGTCTGAGGGCGCTTTCACAAGCCATAGTCCATTTGGCTAGTCCGAATCAGAGTGAAATTGATACTTTTGGTTCGTTTTTTACTTAGTCTGGTTCGGTTTCACAGTGCACAAATTAAAGCGGACCAAATAAAAAAAAATTTGCTGAGGGACAAGAAGCGAATTTATCTTTTTCGTCTCGAGAGCTGCCACTTCTTCATGGAAACTCGGACTTTGAAATATTGCTATCAAAGTTTTTTCACTTTGACTTGGAACTGATTTTTCTGGACTTTTTCATATTTCATATGTTCTCTCCGGCCCAGATGTCAAGTTAACATCGGACATGCAGAAGTCCTAGTCAGTCCTCTCCCACTCAGTTTAACATGTCGTTTACCTGTGTCCATCTCTCAATACCCGCACAGGCAGCCTGCATTTTGGTTCGCTTGGAAATGGTCTGAGACCACCTCTCGTAAATGGTCTCGGACCGGTTGTTTTGGTCCACACCAGAGTACAATTACTGCGTTCACAACCGCCCAAACAAACCGCACCAGAGGTTGATTAAAACTGACTAAATGTTGGCTTGTGAATGCGCCCTAACAAACTGACAAGTGGTCATAGAATTTACGTAAATATCTTTTGCAGAAAAACTAAGGTGAAACATTAGAATAGCCTCTGGACACCTTCACAGGTGTTTTGAGTTATTCTGTCTGATTAAACATCTGCTCAGGTTGAAGGTAGGTGGAGCTTTAATGGGAATCGATTATGTCACAAAATAAGAATGATAAAAGGGTAATTTGTCCCGCCCTAAGAGGTTCAACAAAGCTAACAGAAGACTCAGGAAGATGTCCCTCAATTTGTCTCTACACAGTCCTGAGAAGAGGTTTAAGCAACCAGATTAACTGAAAACACCTGTCTGGGTGTTCAGAGGCTTTAAGGATCTAGGCTGGTAAATTTGATTATGATAAGGCTAATTTGTTACTAGGAAGAGGGACCAAGTGTGTGCACATCGAGGCAAAAATACTCAGGTGTAAGACACAAAACCGTAGGGCACAAAGGAGGTCTGTAAACTGTTAGGCCCCAAATGGTGTATTTCTTTTTCTCTTGTGAGGCAACGATTCGATTTGGAAAGATCTTCCTCAGGCGAATGTGAAAGAGAAAACAGACATTTCTTGTAGAGTCAGTAATCAACTTGAATCATTATCACCTGCTGGTTAGCAAACAGCAGGGAAAAAATACCAAAAGGTAGTGGATCAAAATAACTAGACACATGTATGTTTTTTTAACATCTTATTAAATGACCACCGTGTGTTTTTCAGGTTCTGTCATATTTAACATTGTATTCTACCCTTTTCTGGATTTCCTGGTGTTTCTATGTTTTTGGAGTACTGCGATTTCCACCTTGTGGTATTTTTTCCCTGCTGTTTACTGACCAGCAGGTGATAATGATTTAAGTTGATTACTGCCTCTACAAGAAATGCCTGTTTTCTCTTTCACAATTGCTTGAGGAAGATCTTTACAGATCGAAATGTTGCCTTACAAGAGAGAGAGAAATAAACCATTTAGAGCCTAACAGACCTCCTTTGTGCTCTACTAATTTGTTAACATTTCCAGGTTTAACATGCGTACAAATCACATATTGAATAATTTTACATTGTAAATCCCGCTCCTCCCTCCCTCCCCACACCACACCTAGATCCTCTAGATGAAATATAATTTGGAAAAGTAATAAATTAGCTGGATCAAAGACAGTAAAAAACAACAACAAAAAAAACAGCAAAAGACTGAGTACAAGACCGTTGAATCAATAAGAAAAACACACGGCTTCAACATTGTTCACCAAGTATACACATAGAAATACTCTCATCCTACAATTAGTACAATTTTGGCCATTCCAGACTCAAGTGAAGAGTTATTCCAGTTTGTTACACTGGTTAGAAAGTCAAAGTAAACCTTTTTCTTGAACTTATCCTTATTACCCTTTAAGGTGAATTTTTTCTTCTCCAACTTAAGATGAAACGTTATATCCCTGATCCATCGGACATGGGATGGAGGTTTCACAACATATTAACATAAATGTAACTTGTCCCCCAGGTCTACAGCTTTGCCTTTGATCGGCTGCGTGACGTGAAGCAGGACATGATCATCCAGAGGGTGTCTGGTTTGAACTGTGTGGCCATTTTAGAGCGGACAGTGCGTTTCCTCATCTACGCCTCTTATCGGCTTTGTGGCGAGCCCCTGCGGCTCTACGACCCACGCATTAACGACACACACCTACAGGAGAATCTTAGCTGGCTGTTGGATTGCTACGCAACGGGAACAGGACCGCATCCCAACCAGGAAGAGATCCAAGCTCTTGGTCTCCTGTACAACTTAGGTTGGTCACTGTGTTTGATTGTTTAATACGAGTCAGTGGTTTTCACACAGAAATAATAGATTTTGTTAACCTCATACTCAAAGGCAGATGCACTGGAGTCTGAATTTTATCTGTTCCTCCTTCAAGCCTTGCTTTCTTTTTTTCTCCTCTCCCCCAGGTTCAGCTCGCGCCACACAGCACATCATGGAGCTCCCCGAGCGGCTCCGCAGCGCTCCTGCCATCGCACTCACTCTTTCCATCAACCGAGCTTTTCTGGAGCGAAACCCTGTACGTTTGCTCCGATTGGCTCAGAGGTTGAACTTCCTCCAGAGCTGTGCTCTGCACCGTCACCTGGTGACGTGTCGTAGAGATCTGCTGCTAATATACAGCCACGGATACAGCAGCCGCAACTGTCGCTTTCCTCTTGACAAACTGGCTCGGCTCTTGTCCTTAGACACGTCACTCGCGGCCCGACTCTGTCAGGCGTATGGAGTGGAGGTTAACCAGGACAAGCAGTTGGTTTTCTCTAAGACTGCTTTCACTGAGCCTGAACAAGGGAAACTGCACTGCAAACTGTATCACAACATAGTGGCAGAGAAACAGAAGGACCTCAGTGTTGGGAGCATCATTCACGGTTGCGCTTGAGACAAATAAAAAGCACCCCAATATTATGTTCCTGCTGTTTGTGCAGCGAAATAACCGAACCGCTAAAGGTCTCAACAACTCCTGAGAGGGAGAGAGAGATGCAAAGTTAGAAAACCGAATAGAAATAACATGACATTTGACTGGCTGATAACGAGCATTGTTTGGGTAAACAGGCAGTCGGCAATGTGTAATTATTATGATTATTTAAATTTTATTAAAATGGTAAAATAATATGTAGTAAACAAGCATTCCTGAAACTGCAGCTTCCTCTATTGCAGGAACATGCTCCTCCAAAAGAGTAAATCGGTAGTACAAGTAATGGGATGCTTGATTGGTATCCATAGAAAAATCTGTTTGCTCTTGTCCCTCCACAGGGAGGTCAGTGCCACTGGCAGGGATTTAAGTCTAGTCTTAAGCACACATAGGCAGTTGTTTCATCTTTCTACTCTTGTTACAGATTTGAGCCTTGGGGCTTCTTTCCAGGACACATGTTCAACATCAGGGTCAGGGCTTTTGTTGAGCTAATGTTGTGCCATGCTTCACATGAGAGAGGCTGAACTCAGAGAAAAGTACCCTCTTGGTTCTGGAGGTGCTTTTTTATCCTGATCATACACTTCTTGGTTCCTGATTTACTTTAAGATGTGAATTACTTTTATATTGTCACTCTACTGTGTTATGTTGTTACTCTTTAAAGCTGCAGTCGGTAACTTGTTTAGCTGTTACGTGAGAAAGTTGAGCCAATACCAAGCACAACCCACCGGCCATAGCAAACTTTCTCATTTTACAGCTAAACAGTTCACTAAAATATGTTTCTGAAAACATTTGGGAAGAGAAATAGGCATTACAGTAACAGAATCTTGATTCATATTTGATCAGCGCTGCCTAGTTTGACAGTTTGATCTGAGTTCGCGAGTTTCGAGACTGCTCTGATTGGTTGTTTTCCTTCGATGCTGTGAAATCTTGCAGATGCCATTAGGAGCACTAGGGGGAGGCAGAGGAACATGTTTTATCTTCACAGATTATCTGTCTTGTGCACTACTGTCAGGATATAGTGACTTTGTTTTGTACTTACTTGAGTTTTATAAAAAAAAATATTTTCTCATATTTGCTCAAAGTTACTGACTTCAGCTTTAAATGTTATGTTAATGCCATATTGTGTTAATGTGAATTTTAGAAAACCTGCTGGAAAATCTACTGTGCAACATTTATTCTCATCAATGCAGTACCTCAGAATCATTTAAATAAATATTTTGTTACCTGAAATAGAAATGCCTTGGTCCTTCATTTGAACTCTGAGAGACTTAAAGAGGACCTATTATGCTTTTTGTGCTTTTTCCCTTTCCTTAAGTGTGTTATATGGATTTTTGTGCATGTAAAAGGTCTGCAAAGTTATAAAGCCCAAAGTCCACGCCAATGGGAGTTACTGTCCCCCACAGAAACACTGCTCCTGAACTGCCTGAAACGCCTCGCTTGAAGTCCTGCCTTTTCTTCTGTGACATGGTGATGTCACAAAGTAATACATTTGCGTTACATACATAATGCGATAACATGTTAACGCAAATTTGTTTTAACACCACTAATTTCTTTAACACATTACTGCAACTTGCAATTATTAGGTTGTAGCAGGTTGTATTCTCTCAATTTTAAAGCGAGCTAGAGTGAAGATGCTGGTATCATATGAAAGTAGAAAACCTAAGGAATCCATTGGTACCAACCATGTCATACTAGCTTGTCGCAAAAGAGGATAAATAACGCTCCAAACTTGCACAAAATTTTGGAGAGGAAAAACCTCAAGATATGTGAATGAAAATGGGTTCTATGGTAGTCTCCCCTTTACAGACATGCCCACTTTATGATAATCACATGCAGTTTGGGGCAAGTCATAGTCAAGTCAGCACACTGACATACTGATAGCTGTTGTTGCCTGTTGGGCTGCAGTTTGCCATGTTATGATTTGAGCATATTTTTTATGCTAAATGCAGTACCTGTGAGGGTTTCTGGACAATATCTGTCATTGTTTTGTGTTGTTAACTGATTTCCAATAATAAATATATACATACATTTGCATAAAGCAAGCATATTTGTCCACTCCCATGTTGATAAGAGTATTAAATACTTGACAAATCTCATTTTAAAGTACATTTTGAACAGATAAAAAAATGTGATTAATTTGCAATTAATCGCGGTTAATTATGGACAATCATGCGATTTATCACGATTAAATATTTTAATTGATTGACAGCCCTTCTAGTTGAAACTCAAAATACATAGTATAGTATATACATATACATATATATATATATACATATATATATACATATATTTACATATATACATATACATACATATATATATATATATACATATGTATATACATACATATGTATATATATATACACATACATATATATATATACATATATACATATGTATATATACATACATAAATATACATATATATATGTATATATATACATACATATATACAGCGGGTAAAATAAGTATTGAACACGTCACCATTTTTCTCAGTAAATATATTTCCAAAGGTGCTATTGACATGAAATTTTCACCACATGTTGGTAACAACCCAAGTAATCTATACATACAAAGAAACCAAAACAAACAAGTTCAGAAATTAAGTTATGTGTAATAATGTGAAATGACACAGGGAAAAAGTATTGAACACATGAAGAAAGGGAGGTGCAAAAAGGCATGGAAAGCCAAGACAGCAGCTGAAATCTATCAGTAATTAGAAAGCAATCCGGCCCCTTGTCAGTGCAAATTAATATCAGCTGGTTCAGTCCCAACTGATGGCCTATAAAAAGGTGTCTCATTACCAAGGTGTCACACAAGAAACATCTCATGATGGGTAAAAGCAAAGAGCTATCTCAAGACCTTCACAACCTTATTGTTGCAAAACATACTGATGGCATTGGTTACAGACGCATTTCTAAACTTCTGAATGTTCCAGTGAGCACTGTTGGGGCCATAATCCAGAAGTGGAAAGAACATCATTTCACCATAAACTGGCCACGACCAGGTGCTCCTCGCAAGATTTCTGACAGAGGAGTGAAAAGAATTATCAAAAGAGTTGTCCAAGAGCCAAGGACCACTTGTGGAGAGCTTCAGAAAGACCTGGAATTAGCAGGTACAATTGTTTCAAAGAAATCAATAAGTAATGCACTCAACCGCCATGGCCTGTATGCACGCTCACCACGCAAGACTCCATTGCTGAAGAAAAAGCATGTTGAAGCTCGTTTAAAGTTTGCTGCACAACATTTGGACAAGCCTGTGAAATACT
>CAKAKR010063814.1:0-11216 GCA_916700685.1 Adelosebastes latens | reverse complement strand
TGGTGCTTCGTGCTGTGACTTGTTTATGGGTGCAGGGAACTCGGGTGTGGGAGAAAAGGAGTCGGAGGTGTCTGGGTCAGACGGAGGATGGAGGGGGGTGCTGCTGGCTCGCTGGCCAGCTGTTAGACCCGGTGAACTAAAATCAGAGCTCGGGCTCTCACTCGCACTCTCATACTCTCGATCATCACTACTGTCGACATCACTCTCAATCAACAATCTCCCCTCCCCTGACAGGGAGGAAAGATCATCCGACGGAGCTAAAGGGGGGTGCGCAGCTGCAGGTGGAGGGTCGCGTTGCCGTGGACCTCGCTGGGGAGCAGGAGGCTCAGCACCGAGCTGCCGTAGGGGGATCTACTGTCCTTCTGTTGACGGCTCTTTTTGCTGCCTCATCAGCCTCCTCATTCCCCTGTACTCCTACATGTGCTGGGACCCATAAAAACACCACAGTGTTCCCCAATTTAGAGACTTAATTTAACATCGTCAAAATTACAAGAACTAAATCCGGCCTGGCCCCACTTTTCCCTCCCTTCAGTGCCATTAGTGCTGCCGCAGATTCTGAGCATATGATAACCTTCCCTGGTCTGACTTCCTCCACCAAGTGCCCACAGCCTCACTCCTCACTCCCAGCTCCCATCCCCCCCCCACTCTCACCCGGCATGGGCTTGCCTCTGGTTTAAGCTCTTTCAAACTAGTCAGAGTTTGCAACGAACAAATGTGAAAATATCGTTCCGGACCTATACAGGCCGTCGGAGATATCACCACAAAGTGTTCCCCGCAATACCCAGTCCTATAGCTACCAAGTCCCGATGTCCGCAAATCCCAGGTGTATGTCGTTAATCATAAATAAGTCAAAACCAGCGACTACAACAAACACATTCAAATCTTCCGCCTCGTGCAACTCTCCTCAAACCAACCTCCCGAATAGCTATACTCGTATCGTATCGTAAATTCGTTAGCTTGGTTAGATAGCTCAGGGCTTCTGCCCTTTTCTATCCATAGAGGAAATCATTGGAGGGAGGAGAGAGGAGATGGAGGAGGAGCCCAGTTGGTGTTGAGGCATCATGGCCCATGCCCGGCCAGTTGAGGAGTTTTTTTTTTTATTATTTTATTCCTTTTCCTCATAACAAAATTAAATATGGATAAAACAAATAGCTATACTCGTAAATTCGTGAACTTGGTTAGATAGCGCAGGGCTTCTGCCCTTTTCTATCAATAGGAGATCGTAGGAGGGAGGAGAGAGGAGATGGAGGAGCCCAGCTGGTTTTGAGGCATCATGGACCAGCCAGTTGAGGAGTTTTTTCTATTTTTTTTTTTTTTTTTTTTTTCTTGTTTTCTTCCCTTTTTTCCCTTTCCCCCTCTTCCCTTTCCTCATAACAAAATAAAATAAAATGAAATATGGATAAAACAAAATGGAGAGAAAAAAAAATTTAAGGAAAAAAAAATATATAAATAAATAAATAAACAAACAAATAAACACACAAATAAGCAAAGGAATGAAGAAAGAAAACTTTAAAAACAAAAACTTTAAAAAAGCCAACATAACTGGGCAAGATCAATATCATGTGACTGTGTGTGTGCGCTTGAGAGGGGTGGGGTGGCTGGCTGTCAGTCAGGGTGCAAATCAAATTAAGGCAAGATTAACAAGAATAAGATAAAATAAAGTAAAATAAATATAGATAGGTAGATAGATAGAAGTAAAAGGATGGTGTTTAATAGCGTGATGGATAAAAAAGATGATGTTTTAAAAGAGAAGGGTGGATTAAAAAAGGATTATGTGGTGTGTGGATTGTAAATAGAGTTAAATGTAGTCATGGGTTAATGTTGGTGGGGGGGGTTTGATAGTTATGGTGGTTTGTTTTGGAGAATTATGGAGAGGGGTGTTCTGGTGGCCCATTGTGCTTCGTGGATTAATTGTGTCATGGCAGGGTTATGGATGGCTCAATGTATGTATCTGTGGGTGAGGATGATGTTTCTTTCTTGGATGGGTTTGAGTCCGGACATACTGTGGATGTAGTGGGTGCTGATGTATTGTGGGAGTCGGTATGCCAGTTTTATTGCCTTGTTCTGGATGATTTGAAGTCTGTTGAATTGGTGTTGTGAGGCTGTGGTCCAGGCTGGTGCTTCATATTCAAATATTGATCTGATGTATGTTTGGTAAACCTTTAGGATGAATTCCTTTTCCAGGTTATTGATGTGGGTGGTCCATGTCATGTTTCTTTGAAAAGTGTCTCCTAAAAACGTTGCCTCTTTGGCCAGTGTGAGGGGGGTGTTGTGGAGGGTGAGGTGGATCGTTGGTTTGAGTTTGGTGTTTCTGGTGAACAGGATGAGCTGAGTTTTGTTGGGGTTGAGTTTGATTCTCAATTTGTTGGACCAGGTTTCTATTGTTGTGATGCATGTTTGGAGTTTTTTGGCAGCCAGTGGAATTGATTTAGAGTGAGTCCAGTAACAGAGGTCGTCGGCAAATTGTGAGATGTGTCCTATGGTGGGTGGGGGGTAGTAGACGTCGGAGATGTAGATGAGAAAGAGGAGGGGACTGAGGACTGCACATAGCTATACTGAGGAGACACGCTGCTCTTAAACTGTGGGACCGGCTGTGAAATGGTGACGCTGCTTCAGACCTCTGTCTCCTGATTGGTGAGGGGCTCCTCGTGGAGCTCAGCACCGCCCAGAGGAGCGACCCACCGCCCGAAGCTACGCTGCTGATTGGTCAGAAATCCTTTCAAAGTGTCCGCCAACATTCAGAGCGGGCCGCCCTCTGCTGCTCTGCTGGAAGCCTCTTCTCTGGTTGGTCTGTCAGCAAGTCTCGCTCCGCGGACATATAAAGGAGCTTTCTGCTGTTGGAGCAACACTTTTTATTAGTCTCGACTACTGAAAACATCTCACGATGAGCGGAAGAGGCAAAACCGGAGGAAAGACCAGAGCTAAGGCAAAGACCCGCTCTTCCCGTGCTGGGCTCCAGTTCCCAGTCGGTCGTGTTCACAGGCATCTGCGTAAAGGAAACTATGCGCAGCGTGTGGGTGCCGGCGCCCCCGTCTACCTGGCGGCTGTGCTGGAGTACCTGACCGCTGAGATCCTGGAGTTGGCTGGAAACGCTGCCCGCGACAACAAGAAGACCCGTATCATCCCCCGTCACCTGCAGCTGGCTGTCCGCAACGACGAGGAGCTCAACAAGCTACTGGGCGGAGTGACCATCGCTCAGGGCGGCGTGCTGCCCAACATCCAGGCTGTTCTGCTGCCCAAGAAGACCGAGAAGGCCGCCAAGTCCAAGTAAAGCTGGAGACTCGCTGACTGCTGGAAACCAGACCCCAAAAGGCTCTTTTAAGAGCCAAACACTCCCAAGATAAAGAGCTCTGGTCCTCATGGCTCTAATGCACCGATGACACATGAAATACTTTTAAAATTGTTGTTGTATTGATAAAAGGCAAAAGTCATTCAGAGGACTTATTAATAGGGTTGTTAATATCAAGCTGAGTCCAACAGAAGTTATTCCAGAGGCTGAACTACACACTCAACACCACGTGATAGACTTACATTTAACATATATTTACTAGGTCTATTACCTCCTTTTTATGTTAACTGGTACAATGTACCAAAATTAAGCATCTAGAAAGAAAAATAGTTATCTTTAGGATGAAAATTCACTGTACGATTACACATCCTAATTCTAATGGGAATATGATAATAAAAAATGACAATTCTGTTTTTTTTTAATGAAATACAGCTAAAACATTTTATCAAGATTTGTATTCCTTTTAAAAATGAAACGGTATATTTTTGGCCAACTAAATTTAGGTTATCAGTACACTTTGAAGTTCAGTGGACACTCCTGAAGGCAAAAACCCATCAAGTGTTCATTGAGATCAAATTAGATGGTCACTATATTAACAGACAATACAATCATTGGAGAATATGTTTATGTGAATCATCAAATGTTTTTATACCTCCGAATGAAATAAATTATGTAATGAATAAGCAGAGGGGACATGATTTATTTCAAATACATTGATAATGTAACAGTTTTAAGAGTTGAATTAAAGGCAGGCTGGGTAATCTTAAGAAACTAGCAATAATAAAAATGTTTCTAAAATCTTTACCAACCCTTCTGTCATGTGAATGTAATGTGCGCGGACTAACTAATGTGTAAGGTTACATGGGCAGTAATTAAGTCATGACAGAGGGTCATTGGTTGGGTTACACGTGCGCAGTTAATATAATTTCAGAGCTGCCTTGATGGACACTTGTCGATCATCGATGACAAATAAAGCCTCTCAAGTCACAGTCAGTAGTCGGCATTTATTCGATAAGCAATAGCTTGTACACCTTCCTTTAATGTTTCATTTTCATATTTTGTCATGCTTTGTGTGTTCTGCTTTATGTGTCCACCCCGTCATGTGCTGGTCCACTCTGTCATCTTGATATTTTTAAATAATAATTCAATCATACTGTGAAATGTCTGAATATTTAATCTAGTGAGTTCATTAACTGGCTGCCCAAGAAGACCGAGAAGGCCGCCAAGGCCAAGTAAAGCTGGAGACTCGCTGACTGCTGGAAACCAGACCCCAAAAGGCTCTTTTAAGAGTCAAACACTCAGCTGATAAAGAGCTCTTGTTCCTCATGTCTCTAATGCACGAAGAACCCTAGGATATTTAAAATGAACATGAATTATGAGGATAGTTTCTCGAGTGTTCATAGAAGACAAAAGCTACGCAGAAGACTTAGTAATTATGGTTATTGATATCAAGCTGAGCCCGACAGTAGTTGGACAGGAGGATGACCTATGGACACACAGATACCGCTGAGATACGAATGACTAAGTTACATCTAACATAAATTTACTTAATATTTCCGTCATATTTTCTATAGCACTATATGAAAAATGGGGAAAAACCGACATGAAAAATTATGAAAAATGATGACCTCCACAGATGCCACCATTCCCCATGATGGCTTTTTTGGATTTCTATGCTCTGTTGCATCCAGGATCCTGTACCTTGTACACAACCTCACAATCAGTATAGCAGAAGGTATGATATTCATCTCCCACCGCACGTCCTACTTTTATCATGTAACCAAAATTGCACAATTCCTCCAAAATTAAATTTGAGACTACATATTTCCCTTTCAACTCCATACTATATCATCCTTTTGAGGATTTTTTTAATGAAGGAAAAGAAAAGGAGCTGGTGTGGAGAAAGTAGAGAAGAGAAAGACATCACATAATGATATACTTTAATCGGAGGGACCCGACAGGAGAAAATTGTATATATTATTATATTTTATTTTTAAATTCCATTGTTTATCCTCTCTTATATTGTTTGGAAACAAAGAAACAAAAATAAAATATCACTGTAACCAGAAAGTGCTACTTTCATTACATTTCAGATGCACATATCGTAGTTTTTACTCCACTTAATATATTTGATAACATCAGTTACTTTGCAAATTCAAATTAATAAAACAAAAATATAATCAACAAATTAATGAGGATGTATTATTATTTATTTCATTACATTCTCTGTTATAAAAGGATACGCCCAGTATTTTAATTTCTTGATTAACTTTTATGCTAATATTTTGTCTGTCCCTCTCAGCTCCGATCCAAACTCCCTCTGTTTTATTATGATTTAATTTGGCTCCAGATGCAAGTTCATAGAGAGACCAATTATTAGTTAGAGCGTCCATCTCTAACTGTTTTTTTTATAATAACAGTTATGTCGTCTGCGTACGAGATGGATTTCAATTTTGGCATGCCCTACCCTTGCATGCCCTACCCTTGTACCGGAGATTAAACTGTTTGAGTTGATTTTCTTGATTAAGGGGCTTATGGCTAGGATGTACAAAGCGGGGCTCAGAGGGCAGCCCTGCTTTACACCTCTCTCCACTTCAAAGGGGTCAGTAAAAACACCATTTACATTTATACAAATATTTGATTTGGTGTACAGGCATTTAACCATTTCAATGAATGTCTCAGGAAAGCCGTATGATTTCATCACGGCCCAGAGGTAGTCTCTGGAGACGTAATCGAAAGCTTTCTTTTGATCAAGACTGACTATGTAGAAACCTTTTTTGTCTGGTTTGTGTATGATTTCTCTAAGTATACTTAAATTATCGCACATTAATCAACCTTTGATAGCATAGGTTTGTTCTTTATCTATTATTTTATCTAATATATAATTTAATCTATTCATAATTATTTTAGCTAGTATTTTATAGTTGGTATTCATAATAGTTATATGCCTGTAATTATCCAAATCTGAGTCATCTCCTTTTTTATATAATAAACATAAAACTCCTTGATAAAAGGAATCCCCCATACATCCAGCGTTCAGACCTTCATTAAACATGGAGGTGAGGAGGTTTACCACATCATCAATGTACAGCTGGTAAAACTCTGTGGGCAGCCCATCTGGGCCAGGACTTTTACCAGTGTTCATCTGGTGGATGGCCTCCATCACCTCCTCTCTCCTGATCTCTCCAGTCAGATCAGTGAAGTCTGACGAGCTGTATGTCGGGACTGATCCTAATGAAGTTTTAATACAACCTGCATCAACATCTATATTCTTATATGCATCAATACATAGTTCTCTGATCACCTCCCTTTTCTATTTTTCACAGTGGACAGAATCACCGTTTTTATTTTTTATACATTTAATGAATTTACTTTGAGTGAGTCTTTGTCCTGATTTAATAGCATGGATTACATTTCCTCTGTTATCTACATCTGATTGTTTATAAATACAATATAATAATTAATGATTAAAGTTATCTATTTGTGTTTTTATACTTGACGTAATGTCTTCGTCAGTTTTAGATTTTTGTTTCATATGTATTAATAATATATATATTGATTCATTAGTGCACTATATTTTATATTTTTTGCTTCAATTACTTATTTTATGTATAGTACTTTCCACCACCTTTAACTAAACTATAAACTATTAACTTTACGAGTGCTATCTTTGTATGTGGCGCATGCGCAGTCCCGGTCAGGAAACAACCAATCGGGTGCGAGCAACAGCACAGTCAGATTTGCATTGAGTGGAAATAAATTGAGACTCTCTGCTCAGAAATACATCAGTGGACTCAAGAGAAAACTGAACTGAAAATCATGCCGGACGCACCCTCCGTCAAAGCGCCCAAGAAGGGCTCAAAGAAAGCCGTCACCAAGACCGCCAGCAAGACCGGCAAGAAGAGGAGAAAGTCCAGGAAGGAGAGCTACGCCATCTACGTGTACAAGGTGATGAAGCAGGTCCACCCAGACACCGGCATCTCCTCCAAAGCCATGGGCATCATGAACTCCTTTGTGGGCGACATCTTTGAGCGCATCGCCGGTGAGGCCTCCCGTCTGGCTCACTACAACAAGCGCTCCACCATCACTTCCAGGGAGATCCAGACCGCTGTCCGCCTGCTGCTGCCCGGTGAGCTGGCAAAGCACGCCGTGTCTGAGGGAACCAAGGCTGTGACCAAGTACACCAGCTCCAAGTAAAGCTGCTGCTAAACCAACAACACAAAGGCTCTTTTAAGAGCCACCCACTACATCTAAAGACGTGTTCCTGTTGTGACTTTGCCATTTATTGTTGATCATTACTCATCAATGGATGTGTGAATTTTTTCAAAAAGCATTACATTCAAAGACACCTCCCAAAAATCATACTGGCCATGCAACACATTTATTGCAAAGGAGTAAAATGGCATAAAAACGTTTTGTCACTTACTGTGAAAACAGTCCAAAATTTACTGAAATATTATAAATAAATAAAGTCCCCTTTATAACTTCCAACCTGTGTTTTTAAATATTTGCAGACGTTACCCTTGTTGCCGTGTTTGACACTTTATTCTCACAAATAAAGTATCTTGCTGTATTTTATCTGCAGATGAAAATTAGCACCAGGCTTTGTATCCTGTCTGCCATTTTCATGTGGAAGTGACTGTGCATTTGGTTCTGATCTCACATTGGTTTCCAGTCATGTGACATGAGCCAGCTAAATATGTCAGGGTTGTTTGGCCCAAACATTATACACACATAGTGGAAGTGATGCAGTAATAATATTATTTTATCATTATTTTATGGGTATTATTAAAGAAATTAGAAATCTGTGGGGGGGGCCCATGAAACCACAGTAGAGCTTCTTTGAACACTGGACACCCAGAACGAGACAGAGTGAGTCTTAAAGATAATGTCACTGTTGGACATGTTAAAGTGTCAGTAGACAGTACATTTTTGGCATCATTGGGCAAAAATTCCATAATAATCTTTCAGCATATTGTAATTCAAGCGTTCTGAGAGAAAACTAGACTCCTGCACCTCCTCATGGCTAAAATTTGGCGTTCCTTCACCAGATTTCACAATGGCTACCGTGTCACAAACGTTCTCATTTTACAGCTAAACCGTGCACTACAAGATGATTCTGAAAACATTTCAGGAGAGAAACATGCTTTAACGTAACATAATATTGATTCATATTTGATCAGCGCTGCCTAGTTTGACCGTTTGGTCGGAGTTCGCGAATGATTGATAGCTGGCTCTCATAGACGGCAGCTGGACAGCAGACCTCAGATCAGCTCTGACTGCTTGTTTTCCTCCGGTCTGTGAAATCTTGCAGATGCTGTTAGGAGCACCGTAGGACACAGAGGCACATGATTTTTTGTTCAACTGTCGGGATATAGCGACCGTTTTATAAAAATAACTTTTTTTAATCATATTTGCTCCAATCTCGCCTACTTCAGCTTTAAAAGGCAGCTGATGAACACTTTATGGAGACTCTATAGGCCCGTTCTTGTAGCTTCTCTTAGATTAATGTAAAATCTATAATATAACTATAATATATATATAATCTATAATATGTCATAATTATAATAACACAAAATACTAAACCACATACAAAACCACACTGTGTAAATGTTTTCCCCACTTCATGATTAATTACAAGATAAATAAAGATAATAAATAAATAAAAACAATGAAAGAGATGAGAAAACAAAGATAAAATGAACTAGTACAATATACAGAATAGCTTATTACAATATCTGCTGATTTTTCTACATAGTCACATCATGATTGGTACTGTACTTAACTACAAAGTAGTTTATTGAGTACAAAATGTTTTACATTCGCTTGTCCATAAGCAACAAGTCTTACAGGAGACATGCTGTCCCTGATTCATGCTGTTGTTCAGTAGATGGCGCTAATGCACCAAAGAGTTTAATCATCAACCTTCATGAGGAAGAAAAAGAAGAAGAAGAAGAAGAAGAAGAAAAGCTCCGCCTCTGTCTTCTATCACGTCCTCAGACAGGATTTAAATAGCTGTGAAGTCAGCAGAGTTTACTGTTGAGTAGAGAGACATTGATCAGTGACAATGAGTGGAAGAGGCAAAGGAGGAAAAGGACTCGGTAAAGGAGGCGCAAAGCGTCACCGTAAAGTCCTCCGTGATAACATCCAGGGAATCACCAAGCCCGCTATCCGCCGTCTGGCTCGCCGTGGTGGAGTGAAGCGTATCTCCGGTCTGATCTACGAGGAGACCCGCGGTGTGTTGAAGGTCTTCCTGGAGAATGTGATCCGTGATGCCGTCACCTACACCGAGCACGCCAAGAGGAAGACCGTGACCGCCATGGATGTGGTGTATGCTCTGAAGAGACAGGGACGCACTCTGTACGGCTTCGGTGGATAAACACGCTCTGTTGCTTTATGAACACTAAAGGCCCTTTTAAGGGCCACCCACTTACTCAACATAAAGAGCTGAATTCCTGATAAAGTCCTGCAGATAAACATTTGTAACATTGCAATAGTGTTTTATGGTGATCATATTGTCATTTTCTGGCGTTTTTAATAAATTATCACATTTGAGAAATGGCAAGAAAAAAACTGAAAATGTTGATCTAAAAAAAGAGGTAGACTACCTGAATAAAATAATATAAACAAATGAAAGTACCAAAAAAAAATTCCATTTATATATGTGATAAGATTTGAACATTGTTATGATTTCCCGTTGGGCTTCAGCAAAGGACACTAGTATGGATATTGGTGGCAGCTTTATTGAGCACAATAAGGGAGAGAGACGGAGGAATGCTTCAACACAGACTGAGATGTTTTCCCTGCTGCCAAATGTTCTCTTACTATGTTTAATGCACTGATTTTATTTGTGTTCACTGTAGTATTTTAGTCATGTTAATTTATGTGTTGCTTTGTATGTATGAGCTGTATATGTGGAACATTTCACATGATGTAGACTGAGTGTGAACCACAGACCTGTTTTAAAGCACTCAGCACCAAAGTGTAGCAGTCACTGTCCAAGGTCCTGTTCTGTTTCCTGTAGCACCACACAGTGTTTACTCTTCATCTTGTTTGTCTCAGCTCACATAAAGCTGTCACGTCAATTATATTAATCACAAATCACTGTTTGCCCCTCAAGGGACTTTAGATCTTCCAGCTGTGATGCTGCCATCAGGTTGTAGTCTTTTTTGTATTGGACCTGAGACGCTGCAGGTGGCAGATGAGGGAGCTGTCCAGGGTGCTTGTTTACACTGACAGGTGGCATTACTGCTACCACAAATATATTTAATTATGTTATTATAAAGATGTCTATTATGTTACATAGCATATGAAACAACGGGAAAAAATGTAAACTATACCTTTTCAGATCAGTGACTCTTAAAATCCACTCAACATGTGTGTCGTCACATTTTGAATTTTTGCACCAAAAAACATATGACACATGAACACTAATACAACAGGTATTACTGAATCTTTTTGAATCATTTTAGTCTTTTTATAGTAATAATTTGTATAATAATAATAATAATAATAATGATAATGATAATGATAATAACAGTAATCATCTATTGTCATTTTGGATCAAACTGGTTTTATTAAGCCGTCAGAAAAATACCAAATAGTTTGTTACCTCTGTAGAATCAGAACTGCTGTGTTACTCTGACATATTTGAAGGGAGTTCAAATATAAATTTCAGTCAGTCTTCACTTTCAACCTCAGCAGAATACACAGAATACCTGTTGTTTAACACTTAATGAAGTTTTCTAATGTTCAGCACTTATATGTATCAATGAAACGGTGTTACTGTAACATCTAAGGCCACTAACTATGCTGCCCCAGACAGGCGAGATTTATTTCTCAGTGTGTTTGATCATTAATATAAACTATTAACTATTTATATTAAAATCAGTCCTCAGCAGAGGACATGTTCACAGTCACAGCGAGC
>CAKAKR010063813.1:0-15406 GCA_916700685.1 Adelosebastes latens | reverse complement strand
AACACACACACACACACACACACACACACACACACACACACACACAGACACACACACACACTGCTGCTTCTGATTAACAGAGAAAGACATGATGGAGAACACAAAACTATTGTGGTATGAGAATAGACATGCCAGTAACACTGTACAGTCCTTATCGGCAGAGGTAGCAACTACGAAATGTAGCAGGTAGACTCACTAACACACACATTACATTAGTTATTTGAACAGTTGCATTGTGGGTAATGTAGGCACCAGGTTTTGATGAAGGAAGAAGAACGTGTGGAATAAAAAAACGACGATAATTCTGCTTCTTCTGCTCAGACTTTGATCCTTTTCTCTCTTTTTTTTTTTAACTGCGTCCGAAAATGTTACAGTGCTAAAGTAAGCTAAACAATAAGGTTGTGAATAATAATAATGGGGAACTGAAGCCACCAGACCAGACTCCATTCACAAAAGCAGTAATTTTACCTCTCAGAACACGGGAGTTGCTGGTCTATCGCTGCATCCATCGGTTAGTTTGTTTGTGTTATTGTGTGACGTTTGGATCTGAACTAACATGTTGTCCAGAGCAGTACGTCGCTTAGCTTCTTGTCTGCTTCTCCATGCTGGGAGCACGCCGACCGCTGTCTAAGTTACTGTATGTACCGTCAATACACTGACTATAAGGATGTATATATACTGTACATGTAGCAGCGTCATCATGCAGAAACCTACGTCAGGTCACCACGAGGGAAAATGTTTTTAGAAGAGCTTGAAGGGAAAATAGCATTTGACACTAAAACATACTTTGACCGCTGATAAAAACCGAAATAAATAAATAAATAAAGAAATAATGGGCCCGCCCTTTAACTATATATCATGTCATTATGTGAGTGTTTGGTGTACCTGTTTGATGGCGGTCTCTCCGATCTTGTCCGAGTGTTTCCGGATGCTCTCCAAGAAGTCTCTCAGCTGCGTCATCGCCGTGTCCCGGATCTGTGTCCTCAGTTTGGGGATGTTTTCAGCCATGATGGAGCAGAAGCGGTACTGACCCGCCCTGGGAAGACACGTGTGCTCCAGCTGCTCCAACGTCCGCAGCGCCGGGTAGTACCTAACACACACACACACACACACACACACACACATTTATTCAATCACACATTGTTTTCTTATGAACGTTTTGTGCCGATTAAACCGGTGAGTTTCTGGTTACGGGAGGAGACACGCAGCATTAAAACAACATCCTGGCTGTCAGATGCAGGACTAAAGAAACACACAAAGATAAACACACAGAAATAAACACACTCAGATACACTTCAGGGATCTTTGACAATACAATATCCCCCCCAAACACTTCACTCCACTTCACTCCACTGCATCTCTCACACACACTTTTCACTTTCCCTCTGGAGGATGCTGGCTGACCTCTCGCTGCTCTCTGCAGCCGCAGGACAGAGACAAGAAGAAAAACACACAAACAAACGACAACTTTATGACCAACCCGACTCCTGTTTATCTGCAGGTCAGGCCGAGGGCAGGGAGGGAAAAAGATATTCCCAATGTTCTGGCTCCACCTAGTGGCAGCAGTTAATGGGAGACACTACAGGTGGATATGGTAAATTAACTAATAGATATCACCAGGAAACGTCCCCAGTTCATTACTTAAATAAACGCAATTATTTTTTCTATTACAAGCTTTCTGAAATGTTATGTTTAAATATGTAAATGAGGCATTATCAATGCTAACTTTGGGTGAATTTAGGAGAAATCTACAGAAGCAAATAGACAAAGTAGTAAAATAAACAGCTAAATGTGTATTTTGGATGTTTTCTTTCCACTAGTCTGAAAGAAGACGTTCTGGATGTTATGGACGCAAAATAGCCCAAAATCTAAAAAATGACCAGTGCATGATAAACAAAGTTTTTGCCTGTATTGGTCAAAATGCACCATTTACTAATGTGATTATTATTCATATTAAAAGGAGTAAGGAAAGCATGAGCTTCCTGTCATTAAGGGCGCATGTTTAGTCCGGTTGAACCGAACCCTGGAGCGTTTACCCCCCGTGGTACGGGTCATTTGGGTCGGTGTGAACGCCGGCCACAAACTCTGGAGCGGACCAAACGATCGCTCTCTGGTCCGCCTCAAAGGGGGGGGTCTTGGACCGCTGTCAAGTGAACTCTGGAACCGTTCATTTCTGGTGTGAACAATCGAATCAATCACAGGAAGCACAACATTCATGTGTCATTTCATTGGTTAAATAAACATTTGCTTTTCCCGTTTTGGTGACGGGCGAACTAGTAGCCTATTTGCACATTTGCTATCACTGAATTTAAGATAAGATAAGATAAGATAATCCTTTATTAGTCCCACAGTGGGGACATTTGCAGTGTACAGCAGCAAATGGGACAGGAAGAAGAACAAGAAGCATCGGTAAAAACAAAAAGCAAGATACAACACGGTGCAAAAAACAAAACAAAAGTGAAACAAAATGTGAACATTTTAAATACAAGGAAATATAAAAATAGGAACAATATATACAGTATTGACAATTTGATAAATTTACTGTTTATCAGACCACAACAAGACAATAATTAGCTAGCTAGCTCACCCAGCGATCCCTCCGCCTCACTCCCGGCCGCTAGGAGACTAGTTTACCGGTAAGAGGACGGTCGACAGCTCCGTAGTCTCCCAGCCAGCTGTTCCGCTCATTTTCTGCATTCTAACTAGCCTGCTGCTTAAATTTATCAACTTAATCCTTCATCTACATGGCCTTGTCACAGCGTAGGAAAGCACAGCCCAGGCGTCGAGGCTACTGAGTATAAGGAGTCAACTGTATGACCAATAATCGACAACAATTACATTTCCCCTTCCTTATGACCTGCTGAGGTGAAGGACTACAAACCTTCCTTATGACCTGCTGTTTGGCCCCTTCCTTATGACCTGCTGAGTGAATGACTACAAACCCGACCCCCCCTGACCCTGCAGGGATGATGTCGACTACATTTATAAACCTTTATCTGCAGAGCATGTCATCTACGCATACCCAAGATGTTGATACTCTAACTAAAATGTGTGTAAAACACAGAATGAGTAACAGACCTTTTGGCCCTCATCTGCTCCTGAAGTCTGCTGTACATCTCCAGGACTGAGGAAAGAAAAGAGAGATGAAGAAAAAGACAGTTAATCTGATGACTGCTCGGAGTTAAAACAAGTCCTAGGAAAGAATTTTGGAAATAGATCTACCATAAACACAGTTTCAGGACTGAAACATGAGCCTAAAAGTATTCCACCGTGTGCATCTCCTATCTAGTGTGTGTTACCTGGTAAGCAGTGCGTCAGTTTGTCGATGGTGGTGGCGATGTTCCTCTGTTGCACTCGACACTGCTGCAGCTCCTCCATAGTGCCCATGAGCTGAAAACAGGAGATTTCTTAGTTAGCTTTAGTTAAGAAGTCTCCAGAAACAAAGTCCTGATTGGTTAATATTGTCAACTTACCTTTTTGCCATCACCCTGAAGACGCGTGTTGGTCTCAGTCACCTGACTCTGAGAGAGAAAAACAACAAACACATGAGAGGAGAGTATCAGTTTGTCGTTAAACGTTGAGCTCTAACCTTCGTTCCTCAGTACTCTCTCTCCTCCTCCCCGTCCATCCTCACCTTCAGTTTCTGCGCCTCCCCTCGTACTTTGAGCAGCTCTGTGATTGAGTCGACGAACCCCTGGAAGTGGTGGTTACACATCTTCTCGATCTCGCGGTCGTGGTTCCTGATCCGCACGTCCAGCTTCTCCATGAAGAGGCCATGTTCCCGGCCATCGTACACCGACCTGGACAGAAAGAACAAGAGCAGACAACGGGTAAGAAGGGAGGGAAGATATTTACTTTCTCTTTAAATCCTCTGAACTCTAAGATCACTTTTGAATTTTGAATTTTTTTTTTAGTTTTTCCCTTTTTGGTAACTTTTCTAGTTCCACTTCTTGTACACCTACTGAAAGTTTGGGGTTTGGAGACTCAAGCAATGATGACATACAGCTAAACTTTACAAATATTTGCTTTTCTCTGCATAACAAGATCGTAAACACAACAATGATGCTTTCAAGAAAATGACTCCACTTCTACCTGGCCTACAGACTTCAATGTGGCGTCAAGTAAAACATTAAAGATCCACATTTATACAATTATTTTAATGAGTTACGAGGAACCTCGTCGAATAAATGAAACATCTCTAAAGACAAGAAAGAAAGTTAGAACTGAACGACTAATTAAACGCTCAGAGAAAAGGAGGAACAAGGAAGAAAGGGAGACAGAGGTGTGGAGGGATCCAGCTGTGGAGTGGGTGCATCTACACTCTGTGTCCATCAGGGGGCGTTATTGTGTCGCTCTTCAGCAACAGCATGCTCATCATTTCCATTCATTAACAGCTGCATCACAGCACAGCAGCTAGTTTCCACTTCTTCAATGCCTTCATGCTCTTACAGTTACTGCAATTACTCATCCCGTGTTACATTGAATTCTTAAAGAAGAAGAAGAAGAAGTGAATGGGGGGGCGCGTTTGACAACAGTAAAACAAAACTATATCAAAACATCCGTTTACAAACTCTCACACAACTCGTGCAGGATAATCTAAGTCTCATTTATCCAGTCGTATGCTCAACACTTCCCAAACACATGCATCTTCGCTAAAACCTCACTATTTAAAACACTTCCGCATAAACAGTCTCACGCTACTCGTCCGAACGAGTCCCAAGTGTTTTAACTTTTCTACATTTTTGGATTCTCCGTTCACCATGGAGGCATGCGAGAGAAAAATAAAGTTTTCTTCAAGAATTCAAGGCGACACGGGGTGAGTAACTGATATACAAATTCATTACATATCGTTATCACAATGTCAATTTGCACAGTAAACACATCGCAAAAGACTTTTTTGAGTTAGTTGAAAGAGAGTATCAGTAGAAAACTGCACTTTCTTTATTGGTTCCTTTTGTATTCAGTTCAATGTTCAATTCAACAAGCAGTTTGTTGTATTTAGCAGCAGAAAGGCAGAACTGAGTACCCTTAATATCTGTTTATTTATCGCAGGTAATATTCAAAGTTATCGCATATTTTCTCTCATATCGTGCAGAACCAATACAAATGGTCATTTTGTGGGTGAAGTATTCCCAAAGGGGAGACTCGTGGGTACCCATTGAACCAATTTACATTCATGTATCTTCAGGTCAGAGGTCAAGGGATCCCTTTGAAAATTGGCCATGATAGTTTTTCCCTCGCCAAAATGTAGCGTATGTTTGGAGCGTTATTTAGCCTCCTTTGTGACGAGCTAGTATGACATGGTTGGTACCAACAGGTTCTTTAGGTTTTCTAGTTTCATATGATACCATTATCTTCACTCTAGCTTTAAAACTGAGCCCGCTATAACCTCCAAAAGACTCCACAGCATTACTACACTATGACTCATTTCAACAAAATATGTCTCTTTTCAAACAACTTATGAAACTGGTCCCAGATGAACACATCCCTAGAAATAAATAAAATGAGAGTATTTTTATGTACAAGCCTTCTCTGGAACAGCACAGTTCTTCCTGTGTTCTTTCCCTTCTAAAAACAGCACAAACACACACCTGTGTATGTCCTGAACCCCCCCACCCTTCCTCCTGTTGACCAGGAAATGCCCGACTTGTACAATAGAGAGCAGGTCTGACGCCACTCGCTGCTTTCTTTAGACGCACAATCTAAAATTAATACAATGAACTACAAAACTGACTGCATGTTTGATTGCAAGTTCACCAAAGTCCATCCAGAGTCTGTTCAACCACCACGGCCCTCGACAAACACTGTAAAGTCATCGGCAGATAGAACAAACACTGAAAATGATATCATAAATCAGTGAATGAATGAGGAAAGAAAGGAGCTGCGTCAGCTGTTTAGTTAGTTTTCTCAATACTTGGATCATAATTACGATCATAGACAGAACAGAGACATTATGACGAGTTGCTTTTTGGTGAACATTAAAATAAAGATGATTTCATTCTCCTGTGAAGTCTCCAACAATAGCTGGTTTCCTGACAGTGTGAACAAGTTCAGATTAGCAGCATGTGTGTTAGCGGTGACTGGTTTCACTCCCACAGTAACTGGTACTGTCTGACACCGACAGGAGAGGAGAGGAGCATGCTGCACTTCTTTCTACATGTCTGTTTCCAACTACAGGATGGTGCTTCAATCAAATGGGATGCAGTGAATAAATCAGTGGTTCCCAACCGATGAATCTGAGACAAAAACTGTGACAGAAAATAGTTTGTTTTGTCAGTTTGTTCTCTAACGCGTGGTTTCTCTTGTGAAACACCTGAAGACTAAAACACACTGCTGCCGCGGTGGCGTGTCATGTAACACACGTCTTATTTTCTCTTTTGTAAAAAGAGAGGGGGAAATATGACAAGTATGGAGGGACGGATGCAGATGTTGAAGGAGGAGGAGGAAGAGGAGGAAAAGAAGGCTGCTTGGGGAACTAAAAGTTTGAAAGCAAGGAGCACTGACACGAAGAAAGCTGCTCTGAGTTATGACATCATTGTAAACGGCTGCCCGTGTGTGTGTGTGTGTGTGTGTGTGTGTGTGTGTGTGCGTGTGTGTGTGTGTGTGTGAGCTTGACAGCTGGCTAAATAGGATCTTAAACTGCTTAAGTGTGTATGAATGAATGTGTGTGTTGGTGTGTCATCCCAAGTTCAGACTGATGACTCAGCAGGGTGTGTGTGTGTGTGTGTGTGTGTGTTTGTGTGTGTGTGTGTGTGTGTGAGCTGTAACAAGCTTGTGGCAAGTCACTCCCTACAGACACACACACACTCCTTCGTGCCACGCTAAATGTCTGAAACATGAGAATATTCCACCCAGAGCTCTGCAACGTGACTGATATCAAAATCATAATGCTGTTAAAATTATTCTCCCAATGTCAGTATTTATTGCATTATGGCAAATGGATGTATGCACAATGACATATAATAATAGACTCAAATAGATGTTCAATGCAATGGCCTGCATTACATCACACAAAATTATTTACACCTGCAAAACACAAAACTTTTGTTTTTAAATAGGGCTGTCAATCGATTAAAATATTGAATCACGATTAATCACATGATTGTCCGTAGCTAATCGAGATTAATCGCAAATGAATCACATTTTTATCTGTCCAAAATGCACCTTAAAGGGAGATTTGTCATTTGTTGGTCACATTTTTATGGAGGTTAATAAAAAAATTGAAAGTTATGTTAATGCGTTAAAGAAATTAGTTTCGTTAAAACAAATTTGCGTTAACCTGTTATTATCACATTAACTTTGACAGCACTATTTTTTTCAAATTATTATGCTATTATATTATTATATCAGTGGCAAAAAATGGTCTTAATATGACAATAATATCGCGATTATTTCTGGGACAATATATCATCCAGCAAAATGAGTAATCGTGACAGGCCTAAACACTACCATAACAAAAAAACATCCCTCAGCCAGTCTATTATTTTCTGATAATACAACACCTCAAAGTGCATTATTCTGTTTACTCCATACCGTGACCACGAGGGGGAAAAAAACGTTTATTGTGGTTAGCATATGCTGCCCTCAAATGTCGTGAGCTTGTGTTTACAACACGGGAAGTCGTGAACACGATATGCGTGGCGTCCAAGTGGTTAAGTCGTGAAGAACACCGCTGCTAAGCAACAATATTAACGATACTGTCGGCGTCTAGAAGCCACAGAGGCTAGCAAGCGGGTAATATAATGCAGGAAATGCAAAGACATAATGACAGATTAAAAAGATGAGGCCGTTGGGGATACCAACATTTTCCTCAGACATATTATAAAAATTAGGATAATAATATTAACTTATTATGCACCCAAAACTTAACTTCCATGGCCTCCGCCAGTAAACACGACCCCATTTGAAGGCACCAATACTCTCACCAGTCGACGACAAAGCATCAGTATCGTTGCTATGGTTACCTGAACTTTAAAACACCACTTTAAAATGTGGTTTTAAACTGTCCAGCACAACTACTATAAATGAGCACCTGCCAACCAATCAGAAACAAGCGTTTTTCTCTGTCCATAGAGTAGAAAACCACACACATAAAAGGTCCTCTGTCATTAATGGCTAAATCTGAAGAAAGTCACCAGCTGCACAGTGTTAAACACAGGGTGGAGCTCACACAAACACTCTCACACACACAAACAGAGGGAGCTTTTTAAAGTCATTGACAGGGTTCTCCGTTCTTTCTTGCAGCAGCACGACTGCAGTTGACTGATTAGATTAGCCGACGCAACAAGCAGCACATCGCCGTGAAGTGAGCTCAGAGACAAACACGGACAAGGTTGTGACACATTCAGCTGTTTCTGAAGCAGCGACGGGCAGAAAACAACTCACAGGGTTCAAATTCACTGCAACATCTGATAAAAACAAACGCTGTATTCTTGCAGTATTTGGCTGAAGCAAAAACAGAAAAAAAATCAAATTTTTTTATAGGGCTGCAACTAACGATTACTTTCACTGTCAATCTGTTGGTTATTTTATGGATAAATCGATTAGTTGTTTGTTAGTTAGTGTTTCCCAAAGCACAAGATGACGTCCTCAAATGTCTTGTTTTGTCCACAACTCAAAGATATTCAGTTTACTGTCACAGAGGAGTAAAGAAACCAGGAAATTCCCATTTAAGAAACTGCAATCAGAGAATTTAGACTTTCTTGAAAAAAAATTGACTCAAACAGATAATCAAAATAGATGGCGAATAATTTAATAGTTGACAACTAATAGATTAATCGTTGCAGCTCTGTGTGAAATGTACCTGACTGTGAATTAATCCCGTGTGAAGTCATCGTTTTCACATTTTCATATGTGAGAAATCTTAAGTATGAAATGTGCAATATTTGCATGTGAAATCAGTTTCACATTTGAGGAATTCACATGCCTTTTTTGTGATCAAAATTGTGTAGAATAAAATTAAATAAGATAAATATAATGTACCAGTGTTGACAAGAAAAGGATAGAAAATAGATTAATAGAAGGACTTCATTGCAACAAAAAATGATAGTTAAGGAATAGTTTTAGTTCTAGGGCTGCAACTAACCATTATTTACACTGTCAATTAATCTGTTGATTATTTTCTTGATTAATCGATTCGTTTTTTGGTCTATAAAATGTCAGAAAATGGAGAAAAATGTCCCAAGATGACGTCCTCAAATGTCTTGTTTTGTCCACAACTCAAAGATATTCAGTTTACTGTCATAGAGGAGGAAAGAAACCAGAAAATATTCACATTTAAGAAGCTGGAATCAGAGACGTTTTTTCTTAAAAAATGACTCAAACCGATTAATCAATTTTCAAAGTATTTGCCGATTAATTAAATAGTTGACAACTAATTGATTAATTGTTGCAGCTCAAGTATATTTTATACATATTTTCAAGCATTAGGATTCTAATATTAAGCTAATCAATAGTAACTTTCCCGGGACCAAGGCTCTTCAAACGGAAGAACAGGTTGGCATTGTAAGTTGTCGATGTGTTAGCGTGTGTTATTGTGTGTTATTAGTGTGTTATTAGTGTGTTATTAGTGTGTTATCCTGCAGCAGCGTCAGCGTGCAGGTCGAGGCCGGCTGCAGCATTCCTCTCTGATCTGAGAGAAGCAGGACGGATCAGTCAGCCAGACTCCCTCAGGTTACTAACATCCATCTAAAGACAGGCGTGGTCCTTTAACTACTGTTATACTGTATTTATTTACCACTACACACAGCCACAAAAACCATACTCATCAGTCGGTAATCAGTACGGACAAGAAAGACTCGATAATAACAAACCAGCTGACTTACTGTTCATCATATTATACAAACACAGAGACACACACACACTTCTCTCTGTTACTGTGAGCTAATGCCTGATTTTTCAGCATCTCTGTCAGGTCATATTGGTATCAAATAGAAGTTACATCATCACAAGAACAGTCACCAAAAAAAACGCAGTTTAAAGAGGAGTATGTGTCTTATTTAAAACAGCCAGTATTATCTAAAGGATTTGTAGTATCCAAAGTATCAGGAGGACCAACAATAATGAGTCAGAGAGGATTTGTGTGTGTCTTTCTGTTCTTGTTCCAACAGCAGTTATCCTGAGAAACTCGCTCACATTACGCTGACGACCACAGGGCAGCTGAGATTATAGAAACAAGAGTGATGAAAGAGCGACGGCGTTGAGAGATCATAGAGAGACAGACAGAGAGACGTATGAATCCATGACAGAGCACTTCTCAGCAGCGTCTGCGTCTGGAACAGCAGACACATTTAGCAGCAATCATCAATACAGAGACAAAGTGTGGCCACATGTTTTTATCACAACCAACACTTGTTTTGGTATTTATTATTTGTTCAAGTTCATGTTTATTTATCATTCTAACTATGAGAAATCCAGCTTAATGAAATATGAGTTCTCTCAGGACCACTAGGTATAAAAATCTAGAGCTGAATCGATTAATCACCAACTACTTTGATAATCGATTAATCGGTTTGAATCATTTTTTAAGAAAATCAAAATACAGTAAACTGAATATCTTTGAGTTGTGGACAAAACAAGACATTTGAGGACGTCATCTTGGGCTTTGGGAAACACTGATCCACACTTTTCACCATTTTCTGACATTTTATACCAAACAACTAATCCATTAATCAAGAAAATAATCAACAGATTAATCAAAAGTGAAAATAATCATTAGTTGCAGCCCTAAAACAAAATATAAAATTATGCAAAATAGTTGCAGTTCTATTAATAAATGTAATGTATTTCAGGCAAATAAAATCAACTAATTTCATTATTGATAAACCTTGTGATTTTTTTTCTTGATTAATCTGAGGCTGCAACTAACGATTATTTTCATTGTTGATTAATCTGTTGATTATTTTCTTGATTAATGGATTAGTTGTTTGGTCTATAAAATGTCAGAAAATGGAGAAAAATGTGGATCCCAAAGCCCAAGATGACGTCCTCAAATGTCTTGTTTTGTCCACAACTCAAAGATATTCACTTTACTGTCATAGAGGAGGAAAGAAACCAGAAAATATTCACATTTAAGAAGCTGGAATTGGAGAATTTAGACTTTTTTTTTCTTAAAATATGACTCTCAAACCAATTAATTGATTATCAAAATAGTTGGTGATTACTTTAATAGTTGAGAACTAATCTTAATTGCTGCAGCTCTAATTACAGCTACATTAACAGTCAGAATATTTTGTTTTTCTTCATTTTGTACAGAGATTAAGTGATGTTTTTTTTTTTATTTTGATGATTAATTATTTCACGAGAAAATGTATTCCAATCAATCAACAATGCAATCAAACAATCAGTTGCAGCCCAAAAGAAACGATTCCTGAAGCTGTGATTTATGTCAGTTTCTAGTCCCACAATCATTTTTAATGACTAGAAAGGAAACTGTTTATAGGCACTGTCCTTCATTTAAATATGTCCACACACACAATCCAACAATGTCCTTCATCCTCTGATATATTTGCCTATTAAAACTCTCCTCTGGGCTAAATATAGCTAATGATGGAGCTGACAGCTCCAAACATAGACTGTGTTATTACATGTAAAGTGTTCTCTGGAAACACTGAGACTGAGACAGAAAACGGGAAGCTGGAGGAAGTGAAACGTCGCACAGCGGAAAAATCATATTCATGCTGTCTGCTGGCCTGAACAGACACAGCAGAGACACACTCAGAGGAGAATGTGGCACCCAGAGGTGTCCCACTAAGCTGTCAGGTCGTATAACAAATGGATCAGTACACACCTCTCTGGGCCTGCTAACCTCCCATCAGGTAGTTCTACTGTTTCAACACAACTGCTGCTGCTACTGAACCGTGATTGAAGCTGGACTGACGTACAATACTGGTGGATAAACTTTGACACTTACACACAATCCTCTTTTTCACATATGTATTAGGGCTGGGACGATACACCTATCTCCTGATTCGATACTATCACGATACTTGGGTGCCGATTCGATATGTATCACGATTTGATATTACGATTTATTGCAATTACTGTTAACTTTTTTAACACTAGACTATGGGGAAAGGTTGAATCATACACTTCTAGGGACTTTTACCTTGGAAAATATTTAAATTAATACGGTAAAAATGTTTGATTTTCAGCATCAGAGACGTCCTGAAGTCAAATATATCAGTCATTATTTATTACATTTTTCCAGCAACCCAAAAATCCAAGAATAAAGAAGACATTTCCCTCATAAATTAGTGGTATTTTCTTTCTAATTTAACAGGGACATGTCATGTTTTATACTTCTGGTGAATATAATCTAATCAATCTTATTTCGTTATATGTATTTTGTATATACAGTTGCCTTAGTTAACACCTTATTTTGAAAACCAGACAGTCACACATGTATACTTCCACTAACTTCAATGAGAGAAGAAGGGGGACAAGAAGAAAATGCAAAAGGTACACACACACACCTTTTACAAGCCTTTTATAGCCCAGTTCCTCTGTTGCATTTCCCTGTTCGTTCACTAACTATTTCCGCTTTGGACAAACCAGTTCACAGCCAAGGACACGGTTTATTCTGAGAGGGCACGAAAAGACCATTTTTAGAAAAGATGCTTAAATGAATCAGACTGTTTTAACCCCCTGAGACCCGACAGTCTTTACTGTCTTTCAGAGGCTGTAGCAGATTCAGTTTTAGAGCTGGAGCGAATGTCCAGATATCATATGAAACTAGAAAACCTACTAGGAATCCACAAGTACCAAAGCTTGTAGTGAAGGAGGTTAAATAACGCTCAAAAGTTCGACTAAATTTTGACAAGGAAAAACTGGCATGGCCATTTTCAAAGGGGTCCCTTGACCTCTGACCTCCAGATCAGTGAATGTAAATGGGTTCTATGGGTACCCACGAGTCTCCCCTTTACAGACATGCCCACTTTATGATAATCACATGCAGTTTGGGGCAAGTCATAGTCAAGTCAGCACACTGACACACTGACAGCTGTTGTTGCCTGTTGGGCTGCAGTTTGCCATGTTATGATTTGAGCATATTGTTTTATGCTAAATGCAGTACCTGTGAGGGTTTCTGGACAATATCTGTCATTGTTTTGTGTTGTTAATTGATTTCCAATAATAAATATATACATACATTTTGCATAAAGCAGCATATTTGTCCACTCCCATGTTGATAAGAGTACTAAATACTTGACGAATCTCCCTTTAAGGTTCATTCTGAACAAATAAAAAACAGTGTGATTAGTTTGCCTTTAACTATGGAAAATCATGTGATTAAATATTTGAATTGATTAACAGCCCTAGTTGTTATTAAATGACAAAAATAAATGCCCCACTTTATGATAATCACATGCAGCTTTGGGAAAAAAAACATGCAGTTATTTGTCGCAGTATAAATGTGTTATTTTTTACCACTTCTATGTGACTTATCCTGTTGACCTGCTATCTTCCCATAAAGACCCCCCTAAAAAGCACAAAAATGGGTCTATCTTGGGTCTCAGAGGGTTAAAAGTGGATAAAATGAGCACCAATCAAGGTCATTTTTAAAATGACATGCACTAGCACACAAAAACAACTTGCAAACCCGAGACTGTGTCCTCTATATATATATATATATATATATATATATATACAGTATATAACATTTGCTCTCTTCACGTGAAAGCCGAGCAGAAAACAGGGCTGTGACCCATTTCAGGTCCAAACACACACACAGCTGAAGTCATGCTGCATCCTCCCCCCCACTAATGGGATGTGAAACCATGTTGCCCTGGCACAAACCCCAGAATGAACAGAAAAGTCATTCAGTCTGTTTAAAGTGCAGTTTCCACTAAATTATTGAGCAACAGTCTACGCATTGAAAAAAACACATGACAAACACCAAACACCAAACCAGTGGCTTTCTGTGTGGTGTTATCACATCAATAAAATTACCTCCAGGAGCTGTAAGTCTAAATCATTGTGTACACACAGAGAGAGAGAGGCGGGGCTTTACTGCTGCACTTGACACTCCTTGATATATCATAGCTGTTGCTAACCACCTAGCATGCTAACTAGCAATAACTAGCCAGCAAAACTCCTCCAGGATGACTTAAAGGTCCCATATCGTGCTCATGTTCAGGTTCATACTTGTATTTTGTGTTTCTACTAGAACATGTTTACATGCTGTAATGTTCAAAAAAACACTTTATTTTCCTCATACTGTCTGCCTGAATATACCTGTATTTACCCTCTGTCTGAAACGCTCTGTTTTAGCGCATTTCAACGGAATTGCAACGGAATTGCGTTGCTAGGCAACAGCTTGGGTCCATGTTTACTTCCTGTCAGCTGATGTCATTCACATACACTGCAACAGGAAATAAACTGGGACACATTTAGAATGTTTACGTTTAAAACCGTGTAATGGTCTAAATATTGTATATTTGTGACATCACAAATGGACAGAAATCCTGACGGCTGGTTTCAAACGCACATTTCTGAAGACGGGCTGCTTTGCACACCGGCAATATTTGCACTATCTGTTTATATCATGTTTATTTTGTTTATAGCTTATTTTGTATATTTTATATTGGTCAAATTTAATTTTTTTTATTCTTATTTTATTCTAACGTTTTTATCTATTCTTTTGTTATTATACTGTTTACTTGCACCAACAAAACCAAAGCAAATTCCTCGTGTATACCTCTTACACCTGGCAATAAACACGATTCTGATTCTTTGTGTGTTTCTCTGTATATTGATTGTTTTGATAGTTTAACAGTATTTATTAAGCACTTAAACCTACTTTATAATATAAAAGACATGAAAATCTCACTTTTTACAACATGGGACCTTTAAAGTAAATATGTTTGCATATATAACTTTAAATATATGTGCATATTAAAGCACTGACCAGAAGTGGCAACTGTGAATCTCCTTGTATTTAATACAATAATGACAATAAAGCTTCCTATTCTATTGCTATTTCTATTTCACCAGTGAGCAGCAATCAGTTAGCTTAGCATAAGTTGCTCAACTGTTTGTGTATAACATGACAAACTTTGGTGACGACGCTTAAAAGACACTATCAGGGTTAAATAGTTAAACATTTGTGACTAACTGTGCAAGTTTACACACAAGTGTCTATAATATAAATTATCTATCTTCTGTGTTTTGCTAGAGTTAGCCTGCTAGCTGTCCGATAATGGACGCATGACCGTTAAAGTTTTGAGCAGTCTCGGAGGAGTTGCTAACTTATGCTAACAGCTAGCTGCGGAGGTTCAGCTGGTGACGCCGAGATTCAGCTGCTATCACCGGGGTGAGGAACCGGAAGAACCGCCGGGGGGAGTTTACTCACCGGAGCGTCGGACCGATGCAGTTGGTGTCAGTGCTCTCGATCTCCCGCAGGATGCGT
>CAKAKR010063811.1:0-14774 GCA_916700685.1 Adelosebastes latens | reverse complement strand
GCGCGTTCTCGCGTACTCGCTCCACCTCTAAGACGTGAACGCGCGCTCACTCCACACTGCAGAAGAGTTAGTTTAGCTCTGAGAATATCTAGTGAATGTACAGGGGACGTTTGTGCAGAAATAAATGCTGCAGCTCCTCCAGACCAACAGAGGTTTTCCGTGTCTTGTGAAGTCACGGGGCTCCTCCACGTGTTACGTTATCGTCTCGTTACCGACCGGGTGCCGGTGTCTCCCTGCGGCTGCCGGCCGCGGTCGGGAGGCAATAACGTAACTCGTTGAGGAGCCCCGCTGCCTGAGCCTGCGCTGAGGCAGGAAAAGCCAATACTAGGATCAGCATTGATTCATGGAGAGACCTTCGTCTGGTCAGCTAACATTACTGCCAAGCAGGTGAAATGTAGAGTGATATTGTGCTTTTAGCTGACGTGTGTCTCCTCACTGTTTTGAGCGATGCTCGTTCATGTCTATTTAGAGCGAGCAAGCGCGAGCTCGACGCTGACTTTCGTTGATTTCAAGGCCACAGGTGTCGCTGTTAACAAGCATTTCTGAAAGTTACAAATAGTCCCTTTAAATAGATTTTTCCTCATATTGATGGAAAGCCCCTGATTTGAATTGAATTGAATTGAATCGAAATCGTATCATGGCAGACTTTGCGAGATTATCAAATACCGTATCGTTGTCCAAAAAATCAATGTTTTTCCTTGTTGAGAGCACAAAAGATACTAACTGTTGATTGCTGACATCAGTCAAAACTGTCACTAATTTTACTTTGATTTCACTTAAAAGAATGAATACACTCATGTTTACACTCGTTGACCTCATGTCCTTACTGCTGCTCATGTGATCGCTGCATAGTTTACTGTTTTCTCAAAACGCTCAAGTCATCAGAAGTCGTTTTTCTGGAGCCATTAGCTGTAGCCCACAGGGACTCGTTGATTTAGTTGTGAATCGCTAACAGATGTCTCGGAGAAGACCTCTCCCTCTCTTCTGGGTTACATAAGGGTTCAGCTGTGGTCCTCTGTCCCCGTTCTCGCCCTGACCGATTGATACTCAGCAGTTAGATACAGCCCTCGCCTCCCTCGCTGGCATCTAACAGCTCGCTCTCTCTGCTGCCCCCATGTGGCAGACATGTGCCGCACATAACAGCACCACCCACCAAAGAAAGCCGGGGTGTTCAACCCTGCTGCCATACTTCCTCCTTCTCCGTTGTCTGCACCGAGTTGTTTACAACATTTTTTTTTTTAATTTCCGTATGATGTAATGTATGCAAACTGCAGTTAATTGCTGTGGACAGAACAGCCAGTGTGCGTCCACCAAAGGGCCATGTGTGTCTCTGGGCCGTCCACGCTTGGCGCCTGCTCCCGGATTAGTGGGAGTTAAGGAGCTGCTGTCCATCGGAGAAGCTGCCTGCACTGATCTAATCAACTCAACCCGTATTAAGCTGCTTTGCCACAAGGGCCTCTGCTGTCTGTGGAGGCCGAGTGCGAAAAGGAGGAGGAGGGAGTGACGGAGGCAGCCACGGCAAAACAAGCTAAATCATTTATAGTCGTTGATAACCAGCCGTTCACTAGCCAAGACGGATAGAGAGACCCTGTAGCCTGCTACTGTTTGCAGCCAATACGACCTTTCACACAAGGAGTGACATGAATCGATGGGATACGGTGTGCTGTTTTGTGGTTGAGGTCGCTGGCATGGTGGTGTGTTTGAGCTCAGGACCACAGGTCTATAGAGGCAGAAGATATCCTCACAATGAGGACTCAGATTTTGTCATCGTCTAACTGTATTTTATTGGGAAATAAGGGCTGTCAATCGATTAAATTGTTCATCACGATTAATTGCATGATTGTCCATAGTTAATCGCAAACTAATCGCACATTTTTTATCTGTTCAAAATGTACCTTGAAGGGAGATTTGTTAAGTATTTTAATACTCTTATCAACATGGGAGTGGACAAATATGCTTGCTTTATGGAAATGTATGTATATATTTATTATTGGAAATCAATTAACAACACAAAATAATGACAAATATTGTTCAGAAACCCTCACAGGTTCTGCATTTAGCATAAAAAATATACTCAAATCATAACATGGCAAACTCAAGCCCAACAGACAACAACAGCTGTCAGTGTGTCAGTGTGTCAGTGTGCTGACTTGACTATGACTTGCCCCAAACTGCATGTGATTATCATCAAGTGGGCATGTCTGTAAAGGGGAGACTCGTGGGTACCCATAGAACCCATTTTCATTCACATATCTTGAGGTCAGACGTCAAAGGACCACTTTGAAAAAGGCCATGCCAGTTTTTCCTCGCCAAAATTTAGAGCAAGTTTGGAGCATTATTTAACCTCCTTCGCGACAAGCTAGTATGACATGGTTGGTACCAATGGATTCTTTAGGTTTTTCTAGTTTCATATGATGCCAGGATCTTATCTGAGTCCGCTACAAGGTAAAAGTCGAGTTGTGTTAATGCATTAAAGAAATTAGTGGCGTTAAAACGAATTTGCGTTAACGCGTTATTAATATGTTAACTTTGACATCCCTGTGGGAAATCTAAGATACATTACCCTTGAACATTTGCAGATCACAGGTTGCAATTAATGTTCTGTTTATACAGAAACCCAAGGTGGAATATTTTATGTGCAAAGAAGAGATCTGTGAAGAGCAGTAGATGACAAAATCCTGGTTATGATCAGGTTTTTGGAGTGTGTGTTGTCGCTCTTGTTTTCCGTCACCGGGGATCAGATGAAGAAGCCAAATCCAGCAGATTAATAAGCAGAGTTCAGTTCATTCTCAGTTGTTTAGGTCACTCAGTAGAGAAATAAGAGGCTGACATGTTAAGGAATCAGGACACCTGCACACAGACCAGCAGAAACCTGGATACTGTTATGACCACGTCAACAGGGATACGAATAACCAGGTTTCTCTGTGGTCCATATGCACACCATATTCTGAAACCAGGATACTAATGTGCTTGTAAACGCACTCACTCTAATGCAGCCGTCTTATCCATCCATTAGTAGCCTATAGATATATCCACCAGGCCATATGGTGAGGGTGAAGCAGCCAGCAAAGCAAGAGCTTTATTTGTTCTCAAAGCAAGTTAAAGCCAGTAACACCCTGACCAGCTTTTTATCTCAGCAGCAGACGCCTGAGTTAAAACAAATTAAACTTCTAGTCGGTCCATCTCGTGGTCTCCCTGACCTCGGCCAGGAGTGGGTGACTTGTCCTACCCACCGCCTCGTCCGAGCACTTTTTGCATTTTCCTGTTATTGCAGCGGCTGCGTGTCAGTTTCCGATCCTGCCTCGGCCTCCTTGTGTGTGTGTGTTTGTGAGCACCATGCTTCCTGTTGTTTGGGTTCAGGTACTTTCTCACTGACTCCTAAAGTCGAGACGACCCCGCCCCTACTTCGCTCGAGCTGAACAGAATGGAAGTGCTGCTGCTGCCGGCTTCCCATTAACGCCACGCTCTTGTTTTTCACTTCTTATTTCAGAGGAAGGCTGCGGGCCGTGATACTCTTGAATCCCTCTGTCTGGTTGAAGTTGCAAATGAGCCAGGCGGGTGTAGGGTTGAAGGATTTAGGCCCATCTGATGTTGTTAACACTGACACGGAGCAGATGAGGATTTCAATTGTTTTCCACAAGAGCTGGCACATGTGTGGATCAGACTCTTAATAGTCCACAATTGTTACATCAACTTGTGTTATTTGTGTGTGTGTGTGTGTGTGTGGGCATGCAAACAGTACATGTCAGTTTTTGAATCTCAAACAATCCCCTGACCAGTTTTCTCTCTCTTTTCCTTTTCTTTCCTCACTTTCTTTGTCCCCGTTTGTCATTTTGATGTCTGACTCACTCTCTCCTCCTTCGTATCTTTCTCCTTTCACTTTTTCTCCCTCTTCATTTCTTGTTCTCCTTCTTTTTCACACCATCTCTCCATTGTTTTCCCGTCTTGTCACTAATTTTTCTCCCCGTCTTCCCTCCTCGTAGCTGGTTCCACGGAAAGATAACTCGGGAGCAAGCCGAGCGGCTCCTCTACCCTCCGGAGACGGGCTTGTTCCTGGTGAGGGAGAGCACCAACTACCCCGGCGATTACACCCTGTGCGTCAGCTGCGACGGCAAGGTGGAGCACTACCGCATCATCTACCACAACGGCAAGCTCACTATCGACGAGGAGGAGTACTTTGAGAACCTCATGCAGCTGGTTGAGGTGAGGGACAGAGGACAACATACTGTAGCTGCCATTTAAGCTCCTATTTTTTCTTCCCATAATACCCTTCATACCCATAATACTCTTGGCTTTCAGTCTGGCAGATGAAAAGGATAATTGGCCACTTATTATCAGTGCCAGTTGGTTGGTTTGTCTTGATAATAGTGAAAAGTGAAAGTCACAGAGTGTTCAGGCCAACCACAGAGAGCGTGTGAAGAGAGTTGTTGTTTTTAAGAAAATGAAACCTCTGACATTCTGTTCATAAATGTCACTATTGTTTCATTTATTTTTAGTCAGAAGATACTTCCTCTCTCCTAAAAGTCAGTGAGATGTAGGGCAACATTATTAGGCTGCTGGCAATGCACTCTGCCCTGAAACAGCTGCTGTGGCAGAAAAATGTGATTTTAGAATATGAATCCCACAAACTTTATACCACATCATAATCTTCTTCAGGAAGACTGGAGAGTTGAAGCAAGTCAGTCGATCGGCACAAAAAACAGCTGCAACTATTTTGATAGTTTATTCATCGTTTAAGTCATTTTTCAAGCAAAAATTCAAACTATTCTCCTGTTACAACTTCTCAGTTGTGAGGATTTGCTGGTCTTTGTTGTCTAAACTGAATATTTTTAGGTTATGGACTATTGGTTGGACAAAACATGCAATTCGAAGACGTCACATTGGACTCTGGGAATTTGTGACGGGCATTTTTCACCATTTTCCGACATTCTATAAACCAAACGATCAAATCAAGAAATAATAATCTGCAGATTCGTCAGTAATTTAAAAAACTAGTGCAGTGTCCGTTCAGACAGAGAATACTTCCTAATCCTAATACCAAATTTGTCATGGTCACTCAGACATCATATCTTCACATGTCCACCAAATGTGGTCACAGTAGACCGAAGCATTCAGGAGATATGACTTTTTTTTGTAATATAAGTCCTGCCCACAGCATTTGAGCTAACCGCAGGGGCCAGCTATAGCAAAACTATATGGAACATCAACAAGCTTGGTTTCTGTACCAAATTTGGTGACAATTGCTCAAAATTTCTAGGAGTAGCAAAAAAATTAGATTTGGGCAAAATTCAAAATGGCGGAAAATCCGTCTGGACGCAAATTGGCGTGGCCAAATTGCGCCACATTTGACACTGCGCCCCCTTTGGTACTGAGCAATACGCCCGCCAAGTGTGAAGTCAATCGGATGTGCTGTTCTTGAGTTGTGCGAATAACTCACAGAAGGACGGACAGAGAGGCAAAGATTCCTCGCTTTATAGTTAGATTAGATCATCATTAGTTACAGTGCAAAATGCCTCTTCAGCTCTTGTTTTCAATCTGTCAGTCAGCAAACTTACCTGTAGACACATCTCCAAAAAGTTATCTCCTCAACTTTGCATTGTTTCTCTTTTTGTTTCAGGTCCTTTTTATGTTGTCAAAATTGTCATGACCCTGAATAGGATAAGCGGTTACAGATGATGGTTGGATGGATCACTAGTCATTGTCAATCAGACAGTGTAGTGAAGCAACCAAAGTCTGTTTTATGTTATTCTGTACTGACTAAATCCTAAAACAAAACGTGGCATTTCTTATTATCTTGCTGCACACCTTTGTTGTCAGTTATGATTTTGACTAAAATAAATTACAAGTGTATCACAAACCGTATCTGTAAGTCTATGTGAAATTGGGAATAAAAGTGTAGTCCAAATTTAAATTTTCTGTACATATTAATTATATTATGAATGAGATTTGGAATATATCTTACAAATTAGTAAAAAATTAGAATTACACTGCGATAAATCATGCAGCAGTATGATTACATAACTCTGTAAACACAGGTGTAGCAACTCATAACATAATAACTGCGCACATAATGTAATAAAACCTTGAGCGCATAACATAATAACAGTTTAGTTCATAATGTAATAAGTTATTACATTATGAGAACATTATTACATTATAAACTTAGCAAAAAAAAGTTGAATAATGTAATATATTCAGTGCATAATGTAGTAATTTTATAAAAGAGAACTCTCCTTGTCCTCTTAAAGCACAGGAACACTCTATAGTTTTACATGACACAAGTGGAGTAGTTCATTTAAAGCAATTATACCAGGTATAATTATGTATTGAACAATTATTTCACATGCTAAGAATCACCAGCATATTAAATTCAGCATCATCTCTGTAAAGGTTCTCATTTGTCCAGGTCACTGGATATCTTGTAGCCTCACATCCAAGAGGCTTCATGTCCTCAAGACCAAACAGACAAAGTCCAGTTGCTTTAAATGAAGGACTCCACTTGTGTCAAAACTATAAGTGTTCCTGTGCTTTAACAGGACAAGGAGTACTCTTTTTTTTTTTAATTATTACATTATGCGCTGAATTTATTCTAAGTTTATAATGTAATAATGTTCTCATAATGTAATAACTTATTACATTATAAGCAAAACTGTTATTATGTTATGCGCTCAAGGTTTTATTACATCATGCGCTGATTATTACATTATGAGCTTTTATGACCCCACACACACTCACAGACATTCAGTGTCCCCACGGAGTTTCCCTAAAAATCAGACTCAAGTACATGTTCACATTCTTCAGAAAAGCTGTCTGATCCTCTCACTCACTGCCCGTTATCTGAGAGCCGGTTCAGAGGAAGGACATGGCGTGGAGAGGGGAAGACAGGAGACATACTGGCAGAAGGAAGGAGGGAGGGAGAAAGAGAGAGAGAGAGAGAGGGGTCTTTCATCCTCTCCGTTAAAAAGAAGAGCTGGATTGGCGGCTATCACACTTTTAATTGGACCCCATCTCTTTGCCTTGCGGGGCGTTGTGCCATGAATGTGCCAGCTGGCACTGAGACCATCTACATCCCCGGTGCTTTCTTGTTATCAGTCACCCACAATCTATCTCTTCTCTCTCTCTCTCGTTCACACCCTCCAGGTTCGGTTCTACCTCCACTTCCTTTCTCCACCTCCTTCTCTTTCTCTCTCTGTGTTCCCTGGTGTATACCTGGCTGGCATATTGCTTCCTTTCCTCCTCTTTCTTATCCATCTCAACCTCTTCCTTTGCTTCCCCGCCCTGCGTTTCTGTCCCTCGGTCTCACTATGTCTTTATCCTCTCCCCTGTCTGCATTCCCCTGTGTCTTCTCTTTCTCTCTATAATAGGCTATGAGAGGATGCCTCGCATTCTTGTGTGTTTATCCGGCTTGCTCTGCCTGCCCTGCTCTTATTGGCCTGTCTCAGCAGGCTTCACATAGCACATATACACACTACGCGCATACATATATATACTGACACACCCAGGCCTCCTCTCCGTCAAATAGTGTCAATCACATCATCCACAGTGACGTTATGCATACATGTATACAGCGATACTGCAGAAGTGAAACAAAGACGGCTCCATATGTAACAGCACGGTGAATGTATTTTCAGCTTACAATGCCCATTTTAGTATTTTTACTCTGTGATTACACCCTTCTGTGTTAATTACATATGGGAAGTTCTTGATTTATCCAGCACCATTGTGTAAAAAAAATATAATTTCATGCATTAAAACACTAAATTTAAGTAATTGTAATGTGTTAAAAAAACAGCATTAATTATGCAACATTCAGTCTTTACTTTACATTCTAAGATGAAAACATTGCACATATAAAATGACATATCTACGTCACCGATGGTGAAGCAAATCTAAATGTGTAATTCTGTATATAAGTATATATATATATATATATATATGTTTGGATCGAGGATGGTACGGTTTTTATTTGACATAATGTGGCTGCATGTGTGAGCGTCAGTGCTGAATAATGTAGTGGAGCGGACCCCTCCGTCACCATGCTGCCCCCTGGTGGTCGCCACGGTAACTTACACGGTGGTCAATTTGCCATGCTGCAGTTGTATAACATTGTATAATAGCTCCTTTTTTTTTGCTTTATTAATTATGTGGTCACACAGAGGTTTGATGTTTGTTAGGAAGACACAGATTCACTGTTTTGTCTCACACATTTATAGAATATCACCAAAATGAGACATTCATAATGCCAACTTCTAACCAGATCTCACGTTGATGAGCAGATGTTGACGGGTTGTTTGGTTAGCTGTGTGTTTCTGGGGGTGAAAGATCAGATGCATTGACCTCTCTCACACCCACACACTCCTCTTCCTCTTCCTCCTCCTCCGCTGCTGTTGCTGCTGCTGGTTCCCACAATAACCTTCACAGCTCCCAGCAGGAGATCTTCTCTAGAGCCTCCTTCAGATGCCGTACGCATACTGTCAATCTTCAGCAGAGGTTCATTCGTTTCAAAAGACTGATCCCATCACCTCAATCGATGTGTGATTGCAGTGCAGATGGGTTTCGGTGAATTGGATTCATTCTATTCACGGTTGTGTATAGTAGAATTTGCTTTCTGTGATGTTTTGATGATCTAAATCATCCATATCCGATGAGATAAGTCTCAAACTGAAAGGAAAAAAGTGCTTGCAAGTCATGCTTGCAAGTTGTGACCTTATGATTAGAGTGCTGGATGCAACTCAGCACATGTATATAGGTGAATCTGTTGTTATAAATTATGTTATATGTTTTCTTTTTTCATGAAATAAGTACAAATTTGTGTGTTCCCCCCCGCCCCCCCTAATAATTCCCCTTAGAGTCGGAGTTGAATTGAGGCGGTTGAGCACGGTACTTCCACAGAGAACAGAAAGAGATATTGTTAAAACAAAAATTACGAACATATATTCAAATCAAGCACAATTATGGCTCTGAATCTTATGTTATAGAAAACTTATCAGGAGTCAAAGGTCTGTAATTGCAGAGTTAAAAACTGGAATCCTTCCTCTGGCCCTTGAAGTCGGTAGATTTAAAAACACCCAGGAGAACTACAGGTTGTACGAAGTATGCGAGTTAGGAGAGGTTGAAAATGAATCACATTTTCTTTTGTATTGGCCATACTACGATGAGTTACGAACTTCAATTATAAATTAAATGTCTGTTCAAATTCCCGAAACTTCAGTCCTGACACTTGGTGATATGATGTATATCTGTTCTACTTATCTCCTCCTATTTTATTCCATCTTTTGTATGGAAATGAGGCAGGGTTTCTGTTTTCCTCAAGACTACCGCCATCCTCTTTAACACTGATGCGTGTTGATAAAAGTTCTCTCGTGCTTTCTATCTCCGGTAGAGGCAAACCGCCGCTGATATCTCGTACATATTAAATCAATGGAGCACATCAACTCTCACCTGAATCTTCTTTTCATCACTGCCTTCATGTTCTTCTGTAGAGCGTTGGTGGAAACAACCGTCTCACTTTTGTTTTGCATATCAAAAGCTCGTATACGGATTCAGATTCTTTTGATTTTGAACATCAGACGAACATAGGTCTGAGATGGCAGAGTGAGAGTGAACTTTTACAGTATATACTGCCGACTGTTAAACAATAGATTTATATAAAGTCAGTCAATGAAGCCCTGGGTTTTTATTGTTATTTACATGCTGACTTTTGTCTCTAACTCTGTCCGCAGCATTACACCAAAGACGCCGACGGCCTTTGCACCCGGCTGATTAAACCCAAGTTGATGGAGGGAACAGTGGCGGCACAAGACGAGTTCTCCAGGAGTAAGGACACACTGAGCTCATTACACTGCTCCACGGGGACATTATTGTGTTTATATACTGTCACGTTAACCTCTCAGTCTGTGACACACACACACACACACACACACAGCGTACACACAAAGCCTGCATCTCCTACAAGTATCCGCTATCATCCTCGTCCTAATAGCATTAATCAACAGAGGTTAATTAATCTTTGTGTGTCTGGGGAGTCGGGCCGACTGCTGAGGCCTCACCAGTTCCCAAGGTCAATCTGAGTCTTCCTCCGCTCCTTTCGCTCTTCATTCCTCTTCATGTTACCCATCTGACCCGGCTAACTCTCACACCAGAGCACTGGGAAAAAGCTAAATGTTGAAATAAATCGACACTTTTCCTCCCAAATGAGAGATAAATCATTTAGAAAGTAGAATTGACCAGGGGATGTTTGTGAAACTCACTAATTCATATTTGAATACATTTTATGAATAGTTAAGTAGTTCTTGTTCTTTGATGTCAATGTTTTACTTGCAACTCCGCTAAATGTTATCCGTCCTCTCTTGGCAGGCGGCTGGGCCTTGAACAGAAAGGAGCTGAAACTCCTGCAGACCATTGGCAAAGGGGAGTTTGGAGGTGAGGGATTTATTTCACAAGGATCTCTACACCATTTAATTTCATACATGAGAGCCATAATAACTGAAGCCATGGTCGCCTTGCTTATTGTACTTAATCTTCACCCCGTCTGTGTCCTTGTCAGATGTGATGGTGGGAGACTACAGAGGGACCAAGGTGGCGGTCAAGTGCATTAAAAACGACGCCACAGCGCAGGCTTTCATCGCCGAGGCCTCCGTCATGACGTAAGATCCTTTAACTATGGCTCTGTCCTTCACACTACCTGACACACCTTTCTCTTTCAAATAAAAAGTTGTTTTTCTATCACAGGCTATTTTTTTCATCCGATTTGTCTGCTTCTGCTTTGTACAGGCAACTGAGGCACAACAACCTGGTGCAGTTGCTAGGGGTAATTGTGGAGGAGAGGGGCAGTCTCTACATCGTCACAGAGTACATGGCTAAGGTTTGTCACGTTTTTTTTTTTTTTTTACAAGTTTTTACATGTTTAAAAACATGTGGGAACAGTATTGAAAATATGTTATTTGGTTTGTTTAATCCGTACAAAAACCAAAGCCATTTTACGGAAGATTATGTACTGGGCTATCCTGGAGTTTCCGCTGGTTGCCTGACAACGGCTCCCTGACAAGAAATAGTTGGGCACCTAACAGTACACAACGTAACATATGTATTAAACAAACATCATGTTAATTAGAAAGCATCAGAGATAGTGATAGGTGGATTTTGTCAAACATCATTTTAAATTGACAAACATCATATGTGTGATTCATGGTGCAATTCAAACGGGATCAAAAAAAAATATTTGTCTGCCGTACATGTTTTTTCCGAAATAAGGTCCCATGGTGGACGCCGGAAGGGGAGACTTCACCTCTCTATTTGTAGCCACCTCCAAGTTTGAATTTGTAAATTGACATGCTCTAAAAAACATAATTGTAACATAGTGTGGCCCCATGTAGCTCAGTTGAGGATACACCAACACGTTCGGGGTCAGTGATTTGTTTTTCACCGGAACCATCCATGCTAAAAAATGTCCTCCTCCTCCTCTGAACCGTGTCACAGGGCAGCCTAGTGGACTACCTGCGCTCCCGAGGACGGACCGTGCTCGGCGGAGACTGCTTACTCAAGTTCTCACTGTGAGTCCTCTTCATCTCTGTTCGAGTGCTTATGACATTTGTAGAAAAGACACACGTTTAATCAGCACAGCTCAGGGTCTAGAGCTAAACTGCTGCTCTTTAGCTGTCAGGATCTGAATAGAGTTTAAGAAGAACAGTGTCACGCTCTCGACTGGGAACATAAAAGGACCCTTTGTTTACACAAGCAACCATCACGCAGGGTGTTTGCCTTGATAAATGGCTGCTTCATCTGCAAGTCAAGTGCCTTTAAAGTCTTTGGTTATTTTTAATTTAACAGTCATTTAGCTGGTGCTGTAACCCGGCACAACTTAAAATGAGTGCAACCATTACATAAGTGTAAACACTCAGTAGGCATGAAAACATGAACCCACAAGGAAATGTTTAATGATTCATTTTCAGTGTGAACCCTTGAATGAAGTTGTTAGAAATGTGCAATGGATTTGATTTTAACTGCATGAACATGAAGCAAGTAAAGGAGGAAAAGAAAGGTGTAGAATTTTAGATTTTTTTTTTTATCCTTCACCATCTTTTTGCATTTATTATATTTGCACTGCAGTTGTGTTTTTTATGTGTTTGGCAAGTCTTAACCGTAGCCACAAATATGTCCACATAGATTAAGGAGTATACGCCCACCTGTGGGTTGTTATTGTATTAGTCATCCACTCATCATCTCGTTGTGACACCCAGTGACGTGTGTGAAGCCATGGAGTACCTGGAGGCCAACAACTTCGTCCACAGAGACCTGGCAGCTCGCAACGTGCTGGTGTCCGACGACAACATCGCCAAGGTCAGCGACTTCGGCCTCACCAAGGAGGCCTCCTCCATACAGGACACTGGCAAGCTGCCCGTCAAATGGACCTCCCCCGAAGCACTAAGAGAGAAGGTGAGACTAGGCGACGAGTTGACACTGCTCTGACATCACATTAAGCAAGAAACATTGGACATGGCAGAGAATCTGTACCTGTCTTGTACATCAGGTCTGGGTTACTCATACATTTCCTTTATATCTAAGAGAAAATTAAAAGTACAAAAAAATGGCGGATGCTACAGATTGTCACAAATCACTTATACGTGCCCAAAAAGATGACAAAATAAAATAAACTAGTGTGCAACTGTCTGGTAATCATGTAACCAGAGTTCTTCCTCATCTTGGGTTGGTTGGGTCGCCTCCTCCCGCTCTACTTCACTCTCCTAATCCACGTCTGCCCAAATCACGTTACTTTGCCACGCAGCTTGATTTGCGAGAACACGGAATTACGCGAGAATATCTACCGCGGTGGAAACGGTTTTGCCAAATCTCTACCGGCAGGACACATTTCTGCTGTTGCATGGTATATACCGTCATATCGCCCGGCCCTAGCAGTAGTTTAAATAAGAGGCAGCCTGCATTTTCATCTCTTAATCTTTCAAATCTGCACGTGCACATGCTCCCTGGAGCCTACGCTGACAAGGAATTCCAACTCACTGAACACATTTTGGTGTAACTTTTAGAGTTTATCGTCACACTATTCATGTTTCCTCACTTGAACTCCTGAAGTAGCACTAAAACAAACAAACCAAGACTCACTTTTTTATGGATTAAGGAAGCACAAACATACCTGAGCTGCTCTCTGAACGCCTTTGTTTGATGTGTGAATTTATGGCTCCTCTTTTTCTTTTTGTCCGACAGAGGTTTTCCACCAAGTCAGACGTCTGGAGTTATGGAATCCTACTTTGGGAGATCTACTCCTTTGGGCGTGTGCCTTACCCTAGAATTGTAAGTACCTGAGCACCAGATTTCCAGCAGATGGCAGGCTTCATTGCTGGGACCAGTGTGTGTACACATTTTGTTTTTGTACTGGATTAGTGAAATCTCTTGTACCTTTTAGTGCTGACCTCAAAATAATTAGATTTGTGCCATTAGACCGCTGGAGCAGGTGATGAAAATGTGACACATAATATGTACCGTATTATGAATTTAATTATTTCTGCATGCTTCACCACTCGTTACATTTATGAGTTATTTGTTGTTGTGAAAAGTAACCTTTGCCTTGGATGGTCTGGTGCAGTTGAGTTGCATCAGCTGAATATCTATCGACATGTTCAACATTGCTCTGTCTGTCTCTCAGCCGTTGAAAGAGGTGGTGCCGCGGGTAGAGAAGGGATACAAGATGGACGCCCCAGACGGCTGCCCGCCCGTGGTGTATGACCTGATGAAGCAGTGCTGGACCCTGGACTCTGTCGTGCGGCCCTCCTTCCGCATGCTGAGGGAGAAGCTGCAGCATATCAGAGCCAAGGAGCTCTACCTGTGAAGAGGAGGCCCGGGGGCGGGCGACGCCACGGGAGGAAGAGGAGGGGGGGGCGAGACACAGCCCAGCACAGCTGTAAAGTAGGAGTAGGAGGAGGAGGAGATGAAGAAGAAGAGGGACCACAGCACCTTCCTCCTGCCTGCCCAGCCTGTTGACCTGTGGGACTGCCATACTGTGCCCCCTCCCCCCCGACCTCAAGGCGTCCGCCAGCCGCCCTCTGCTTCCACAGAAGGACTGTTTTCCTGTTTGTGTTGTATAGCTTTTGCCAGACAGTTTCCTCTTCTCTCGACGGGCCACTGCTCTTTCCTCCCTCTGTACCTGCTCACTCGCTCTCTCTTCTCTCTATTGGTCCAAGTTTCTCTTCTTCCTCCACCTGGAAGATCCCTTTTCTTTCTTATGTTTTCCTCCCCTCCTCCTCCTCCTCCTGAACATGGCATTAACTGAAGGGGAGGCTGGCCTTTTCCTCCACGTTTGTCAGGTGCTCTTTCTTCTTCTCCCCCTCCCTCCATCATTCCTGGATCTCTGTATCACCATGTGGCTCTGCATGAATTCAGCCCAGCTCTCTGTCATTCCATCCCTCCCTCCCTCCCCTCGGCGTGGTGTCAGGTGTGGGGCCTTCGCTCTGTGCTAAAGTGCCTCCAGTCTACAGAGCTCCAGACTTCCCTCCAGCACGTCTTTCAACTGGACTGTTGTAGTTTGATTTTTTTTAAATTACTTTTTTTAAGAAATCTTTTTTATTGCTTTCTTTTTTTTCAGGGAGGTTATCAGACCATTTTTCTTTTTTTTTTTAGTGCCATCTCCTCCACCTCCACCATCACCCTATCAGACTGGGATTTTTTTTCCCACGTATCCATGAAGAGAGCGTGAACAGGAAGAGAGAGGATTTTGGGGGGGCCAGTATCATGATCGTCCTCCAACCAATACAGTCTGGGGG
>CAKAKR010063807.1:35172-52604 GCA_916700685.1 Adelosebastes latens | reverse complement strand
TGTGTTGTTAATTGATTTCCAATACTAAATATATACATACATTTGCATAAAGAAAGCATATTTACCCACTCCCATGTTGATAAGAGTATTAAATACTTGACAAATCTCCCTTTAAGGTACATTTTGAACAGATAAAAAAATGTGTGAATAATTTGCGAATAACTGCAATTAACTATGGACAATCATGCAATTAAATATTTTCATCAATTGATAAACCTACAATAAATTGATAGATATGAAAAAAGGAAAGCTGAATGTTAAGAATTTATTAACAAATATTTAACAAAAGATCACTAATGACTCACCATGCCAGCTTTCAGAGAGCTTGAGGTGAGAGCCTTGTTGACCACCTTTGGATTGATTGACAGTTGGAGGCTAAGAGAGCCTCGTTTGGCTACATCCAACTTGGCAACCACACACCTGATCACCATGCCGGGGTAGAAGAGGTGAGGCAGAGAGCAGATCTCCTGTGAAGTAGATATACAAGATCCACATCTTAGATATTACAAAGTAGCGGTAAACTATTGACATAAAAAAACAGATTAATGAAAAGCCCTTGGTCTAAGGTAAGTTACTATCTAATTCTAGACATATCCAATAAAACCAAAAAAGAAAGAGCTCACAAAAGACATCTTATTCCAAGATACTGACAAAAACCAAACCAGGGAAAAAAGTGTGGACTCGTGCATGGTGTATCACCGTCGATATGGCCCATTATGACATTTCAAATAAACTCCGCAGGCCTACCTCTGTATCAGCTGAATCCAGTTGCTCGCTGAGCAGCTTGGTGTACGAGTCACAGATGTTCTTGATGCTGAGGAAGCCTTGCATGCCGCAGGGCAGGCTGACCGTCACCTCAAAGTCTGCTACCTCCTTCACACAGCCCAGCATCAGGATACCCTCCTTTACATTCTGGGAAATGCAGAAAACGCACACGAAATCGAGTCAGATACTGAGCTAAATACGCTTCTGATTCACAGTAGTGTTATACTAAAAATAAGTTTAATGAGAAAATGAACATATTTAACACATTCAATAAATAATAAACACACATTGGTTCTTGAATTACCTTCATATGTAGAATTTCCACACACTTGGCTGCTGCATTCAGCGTCAGACCACCTTCTTTGCCCGTCTTTGGCTTCTTGAGCTTCTTGCCGTCATCTTTGCCCGCCCCCTTTCTTTTCTTAGTTTCTACTCTTTCGTTTGACTGCGAGGGAAAAGCAGACTATTGTTAACTATGGAGGACATTTAACGGATACCTCCTAAAGTGAGACGCAAGCCAAACTTAACTACGGAGTGTGTGAAAGGAAAGAGATGAGATGGTTGAACAGCTGATGTGAAAGAACCACTCCCACTTAAAGTGGCAATAGGCAGATTGTTTTTGGCATCATTGGGCAAAAATCCCCAAATAATCTTTCAGAATATTGTAATTCAAATGTTCTGAGAGAAAACTAGACTTCTGCTCCTCCTCATGGCTCTGTTTTCAGACTTTAAAAAATCAAACCTGTGATGGTAGACTTTAGCCAATCACAGGTCATTTCAGAAAGAGAGCGTTCCTATTGAGCAAATGAGAAAGTTTGCTCCGGCTGGTGGGAGGTGCTTGGTATTTCCTCAACTGATCTCAACATGGCTGCCGGGTCACAAACTTTCTCATTTTACAGCTAAACAGTACACTACAAGATGTTTCTGAAAACATTTGAGGAGAGAAATAGGCATTACAGTAACAGAATATTGATTCATATTTGATCAGCGCTGCCTAGTTTGACTGTTTGATCGGAGTTTGTGAGTGATTGACAGCTGTAAGAGATGGTAAGACTCCAGCTCAGCTTTGATTGGTTGTTTTTGCTCCGGACTCCAAAGTCTTGCAGATGCCATTAGGAGCACCGGAGGACACAGAGGCACATGATTTTTTTTAGATTACCTGTCTCATAAACTACTGTCAGGATATAATGACTTATTTTAATCATGTTTGCTCTAATTCGACCTACTGCTGCTTTAAGTAACGCACTGATGTCAATTAAAAGAGTACATTGCCTGATATTGGGTGATAATCCTCTTTTCTGAGGATAGTCCTATAACTCATACATAGTTCTATGAAGTCATTTCCACAATTCTCATTGGTATGTCCACACAAAGGAAAGTCTATTAACAGTAGTATGGACAGAAGGATAAAACAGATTACCTGGAACAAGTTGTCCACTTCTGTCCTCTGCACCACTATTTTACTCTCTTTGCTGGGCTTCTTTGCTGTCCCTCCTCGAGGGAAGTCTTCCTCCATTGATGCCATGTTTGATGTTCTTTCAGAATATCTGAGAAAATTAAAGATACTGTCAATAAACAGACCATTTCAAATCCTCTAACCTGAGCAGATGATGCAAAAAAAATAGGTTATGTTAAGTTATGAATGGACGTAGCCAAGCATAAGTAGACCCAGCTTCTGTCTCTCATGTAACCCAATCATTACGTTTGAGAGTTAGTTACTATTACAGAGTGTTACAGACGCATAAGATACAGATACAGATCGCTTTATACTTTACACAATCATACTGCACAATCATCCATGACAGAGGGAACACAGTAGGTGGCATATGGGGAGGTGCAAGATCAATAAAAGTACAAGAAAAAAATATATATTTGCAATAAAAACAAAGAATAAGAATAAAAACAAGACGAGATAAAAGAATAAAGGAATAAATAGAATAAAGTGCCAAGAGTATTGCATATTTCAAATTACATTCCAGGAATGTACCTAATTGCAAACACACGGACAACCATTATATGGTTAGTGCAAAATAACTTTACATTCAAAGCAGCATGAGAGCCACAAACATTATAGCTACCTGTATCCTATTTTAGCACACAAAGCAAGTTTCCCAGCAGACAAAAGGCCTATTCAGATTGAGACACTCTCTTCTGATCTAAACATACATCAAATGTTTCTTTTTTTCAGTATTTATCATGAAATGTTAAATCTCCGGCAAAACTCACATGTTGTTCAGCAACACGCCATGATCACAACCCGGAAGGGAAACTCATAATGGGCGTGGCGTTCTTCCTCCAATCACAGACAAGAAAGAATGACTGACATTAACTGTAGCCAATCAGCGGTCGTTCTAGACCCTAAACTTTGAGTGACATTCTTTTGGACCAATAGCGACACACTTGTTGGACTGCTGAGAGTAGGCGGGACTTCCCCAGAGCATTTAGCATTGCGGCCTCTGTTGAAGGACACCTGACTGTCTCTGTCTCTCTCTGTCTGCTCAGGGTCGAGTGTTAACTAAAGGTAAGTCACAGCACATCTAGAAACACACAACACCATTCACTATAGTCTTAACAACAACAATGAGTAATAAGTAACCCATGATATCTTTAAAACACCTCTGTAACAAGGGACTATTTAATGTAAACTGTAACTAGCTAGCAGGCTAACCTAGCATGCTTGCTAGCTAACAAGCTCTGCAGTTACTGACAGGTGAAAGTCAGTCTGAATTAAATGCCCACTATTAGTGCATTTGTCAACCACAATGTGATTGAATTGACTAAAATGTTATGTTATGCATGTTCTTAGATGTCTTGACACATTAGCTAGATTTGATGGTAGTAGCATGTCAAGCTAACGACCATTAAAGCTGCACTCTCTTATGTAATAACCTTAATAAATCCATAAGTTTACTATTGCAAGAAAGGCCAAAATAAAATGCTAATTTTAAGTATTTCTTTTAAGGTTAATGTGCTTGATTTTCTCCACACTCCTTCCTGTCAGGAGATGTCAACATGTCACAACTGTAAGGTCCTCTTAGTAGTTAAACTGGAGATTTTTTCATTATAGATATTGATTTAATTTGCTGATTATTTTCTTGGTTATCATAGTGAAATATATCAGTTTCTGAGGTCCCCAAGGTGACATCTTCATGATGTAATAACGCTTATAAGTTCAGCAGTTCACTATTGCAAGAAAGTTTTTGTGTGGCCAAAATAAAATGCTACTTTTAAGTATTTCTTTTAACGTTGATGTGCTTGATTTCCCCCAAACTCCTTCCTGTCAGGAGATATCAACATGGTGCAATAATAAAATAATAATATGCTTGTTGACTAATGCACAACTGTAAGGTCCTCTTAGTAGTTAAACTGGAGATTTTTTCATTAAGCTGATTATTTCTCGGTTATCATAGTGAAATATATCAGTTTCCCAGGTGCCCAAGGTGACATCTTCAAAGTTCTTGCTTTTTCTGACCAGCAGTACCAAAGATAATAATAATAATAATAATAATAAATTGGACTTATATAGCGCCTTTCAGAAACCCAAGGACAATTTACAAAGGGGGGCACACAAAATCATACTAATAAATACCACAGAGGAGAACCTATAGCTAAGTAATAAAAGAGTGATGTGTAGGAAGAGTCAGCTGAGATCATAGGCCTTGATGAACAGGTGGTGCTTGAGGTGTTTTTTGAAAATGTCCAGGGATGAAGCATTTCTTATTTGATGATGAAGGCGTGAATAAAAGATATTCAAGTTACTATCATAGAAGATTACAAAATGACTTAAGAGGATCTTAATTCTCTTAAAAAGTGGCAATCAATTTTCTGTCAGTCGACTAATTGTTTCCAGATTTTTTTGTCACATATACTGATCCTAAGGTCAAGAATGAACTTGCTCGTATGATCTATTATTAATCACTCAATCACCTGTGTTCTCCTTGTTGTAGGACCATTATCAATCCATCATGGGAGGACACGACGCCGGAACCCACCAGTTCACTGGGTTTGCAAAGTACTTCAATGCATACACAATCACAGGACGGAGAAATGTGAGTTGTGTGTTACTTAGGCTCTCTTCAGACCTGGCATTAACACGTGTCCTGAGTGAGCCGATCCCAAGCGGACAGCTTTAAGTACGTCTGTTCACACCTGGCATTAGAACGCGTCTCCACATGCGTCTTGAGTGACCGGATCTCACTTCCCTGCTCTATATGCAAATAAACATGTAGTAAACACATGGCTGATACAGCAGACGTTGTGACGTAATATTACAGGAATGTCAGTAGTAATATCTTACATATTTGTGAATTTGGGTACACTTTATTAACATCAAAATATAAGGTTATTGTACTGGCTACCTCCGTGCCGCGGACACCGCTGCCTTTGCCAGGAAACAGCGAGGTACAGAGCTTCAGAGCCGGGGATGAGACAAGCGCTCGCGTCTGCCTGTCTATCCACATGAGGAGCGCAGAGACTCCGTGGATCCCAGCAGGACGTCAGTTGAGTAGGAGGTCCTTAATGTGGCCCAGGACACATTCGCGTACACACTGCTAAAAGAATGTGGCCATATGGGGCCCAGACCACCTCTAAATGTGGTCTGAGCGATCGGATCACATTGCGTCTTGAGTGCGTTCACACCTGTACTTAGAGCTGTCCACTTGTGATCCGATCACTCAGGACGCATGTTAATACCAGATCTGAACAGGGCCTTAAATATAAATAAACAGCATTTTCATGCTTTGCAGGCTAAAACTTTCATGCCTCTGTGAATGTCTCATCATGCTTCCTTGTTTTTTTTCTTTAGTGTGTTTTGGCCACATATGCCAGCATACTAGCCATTGGCCTTTTCTTCAAATTGAAGCCCAAGAAACAGGCCGCCGTCACAGAAAAGTGATCATGTAAGTGCATTAAAGTTTCCAAGTATCCAACCTGCTAGTTTTCAAATCTATTGTACTTTTGGAAAGTATTGGTCAATTCAATTGACTCAAGGCCCTTATCGTCTCCTTACAGGTGTCCATTTTGACCGTCGTGGAGAAAGCAGCTGGACATGCTTGTAATAAAATGACTGTTTGGTTTCCCTATGTTAACAATAAAGAGCGTCTATGTCCAAAACATTAAAAAAAAACATGTTTGTTTTATTTACAGTGTACACCAGTATAAAATACTATGATACAGACGTGTCAGCCACATGTTGAACAAAGCTGTACTCGTGGCAGTGATTTAAAAAAAACGGTCATCAATCAACAATGGCACTGTGAAGGTATATCTGCAATAGATCAGCTTGATCTGTGGCCCCGAATCTGTCAGACTGAAGGCCGGAACAGGAGTCGGCTAACCTAATTTTTTTCAATTTTCATTCACAGCTAGATTCTCACCAGAGCTTATTTGTTAATACAGTTTTGTTTTACTCCAACTGCACCACAAACCTCTCCAGTTACCTGTGGGGACCAGATGTTTCCTTAATTTCAAGTTTCTGTAGATTATTTTCTCATAATTCAATAATGTCTCATGGATTGTAGGCCCCAGCGGCCAGCAGCAGGTTCCTGCGGGTGAAGTGAAGGTGTGTGACAGGTGTGGATTTAGACATGTAGGTTCCCAGCAGAAGCTCCTGGGAGTTATCTTGTAAATGCACGTGTCCTGTAGCTGCTGTGAAATCATCAGTCTCTAAATCATCGAATGCTTTCGTAGCATTCCACAGACGAACCGTGTTGTCCATGGAGCCTAGAATGACAAGATGAAACACTATCACTGCTAGTATAATTTCAGCCACCCAAATCTGCATGTGAATACATTGAAACCAACAGAAAAATAAAGACCGCAAGGGGTATATCAGATTTTAAAGTGAAAAAATGTGGCTAAAAATGTATTCAGTTAGTGTTAATAATAGATATTCATTCGCTGTCACATTAAGAGATGTTGTAGGTCACCCACCGGAGGCGAGGATCTCTCCGTCTCTGCTGAACCGGAGGGAGTAGATGGCACCTGTGTGGCCTTTAAGCTCTCCAATCATCAGCCCGTGACCGATGTCCCACAGGAGAACTCTGCTATCAGTGGCTCCTGAAGCCAAGAACTTCCCATTGGGAGAGAAAGACAGCGCATGGATAGGCCCCTGGAGGATAGAGTTAAAAGACTGTCTCAGTAGTGGTCTCTGCAGCAGTATACAATACATCTGTGGATCTTAAGCATCTTTAACTCTATGGGTATGAAGGAAATTCTCCAAGTAAACTTATACATATGGGTGTAGACAGCACATTTAATGTTAAATTGGCTAGCTTCATTTTTTTTTTATTGGCATCAACATAGTTTTGATATTCAATAAGAATCACGTCACAATATTTGCTGATGTGTGTGTCATACTAAACTAACTGATTCCCTACTATGCAGATACCAAACTAAATGTTACCCTAATGATCCTTTTGTTTGAGCCTGAAAATGCTTAATTTCATTACCTTTAGACAACAGATTTGGCTATCAAGATATGGCCCTACAGCTGAATGGGGAAACCACAGATCAGGGGCCTCGTTTATAAAACTCTGCGGAGAATCCACACCACGTACCAAAAAAATATTCTGATTTATAAAATTGTGCATATGCCTACCAGTGTGCAATTTCCTTATATAAATGTACGCACATTTCAAGCCCTTCTTTGTGCATATTACGCAACGCTTATAAATGAGGCCCCAGATCAGGGCGCTGCTCTGGTGACTCGTCTGACCTTGTGACCCGTGAAGATGCGGACACAGTTCCCGCTCAGGACATCCCAGAGCCGGATGGTGCGATCAGAAGATCCCGTGGCCACATAATTGGAGTTGGGGTGGAAGCGGACGCAAGTGACATCAGCTAGGTGACCGGAAAACATCCGCAGAGGCTGGTAGTGATCTGTTGCCCACAGACTGTTGGGAGGAAGCACAACATGGAACAATGACGGACATCTGTATAGACAAGGCTGCTGCAGTGTGGTTTTCCTCTGTTACAGAAGAATACGGAAGGACAGTTTCTTACCGGGCAACTCTGTCATGTCCCCCGGAGACAAAATAGTACCCATGAGGGGAAAAGTGGGTGTCCCACACTGGGTAATTGTGGCCTTTGTAGCCCACCAGACAAGTAAATGTTTGGAGACTCCACAGCCTGACGGTACCATCTTCAGAACTTGACAACAAGTAGTTTCTGAAAGGCAAAACGAGAAGGTCAACAGGAATTACTTGAGTTATGTTTAGATGCACACAAAGAAGGGGTCTCTCCAATATGTGCCTTCTTTTAAACACTCTTCATCAACACCCCCCCTTCTTCTTGCCCTAATTATCATAATTCATATTTTTTTTCAGCCCCTATACATGTTTAAACTGTTATCGTGAGTGCACAGGCTGACAATAATAATGTAAGCCGTAAAAATGAACAATTAAATGATTTGTATAAGCAAACTGACATCAGTCAGCAGAGTTTTTTTTTTTTTTTTTTACAGGAGTGCCTAGTAGATGTAAGAAACTGGATGTCTGAGAATTTTCTTCAATTGAACTCAACCAAAACAGAAATTCTTGTTATTGGCTCCAGCAATACAAACATTCAAATACTGCCATCTACTGGGTACCTGTCTGAACTACACCCATTTTTAAAATTCATACATGTTATTCCTATGGTCTAAGACAGCCCAAAAAGTTTAGTAAACATGAAGTTTGGAGCATTATTTAGCAAGCAACAAGACAAGCTAGTATGACATGGTTGGTACCAATGAATTTCTTAGGTTTTTTTTAGTTTCATATGATACCAGTATCTTCACTCTAGCATTAAAACTGAGCCCGCTACAACCTAAAAATCGCAAATTGCGCTAAATAAATTAGTGGCATTAAAACGAATCTGCTTGAACACGTTATTATTGCGTAGTTGCTATGTTATGTTTTATGTGTTCTTTGCTTCCTATATCAAGCACTTTGTAACTTTGTTTTGATAAGTGCTATATAGATAAAGATATTATTATTATGATACCTGTCTGGACTGAAGCTGATGCCGTACACCGGGCCACTGTGTCCATAGAGGATCTTTGACTCACTGGCCGTCCTCTCATCCATGATCCTCTCCAGCACATCGTCCGACTCTTTGTCGATCAGATTCAAGTCTTGAGAGAGAGAAAAGGAAAAAAAAAATGTGTTATAGAAAGTCAGAATAACATCAAGCCGGGTTGCGTTGGTCACAGTCGCGCACTGTACCTGCTGCGGACTTGACCCTGCGGAGCTTTTTCGGCGTGACGCTCCACACCCGTACTGTGGAGTCAGCGAAGCCTCCTGCGATCAGGCTGGAGTCATCTGTGAAGTCCACTGCAGTCAGACCCTGCAGGGTGAAAAGAGGAGAAGAATTAGAGATGACTCTCCTATAGTTCACATCTCTACCAGTGGCTTGTTTATGAGTTATTACCTGGTAAGCATTGAGAAAAGAGTAGAAGCAGATGGAGGGCAGGTTGTCTGGTCCCAGCCGGATCCTCTTGGTGGCCTCCTTCATGTACATGATCTTGTCCAGCTTGTCTGAATCCTTTAGTTCTGGAAGAGGGATCCTGAACAAGAGCACACCATGTCAGCTGACTGGTTGCTCCACAAACAGCATGCAAGTACATAACTGAATATGAGTCTCTTTTAAACATTGAAATATGTATATTGTAAGAGTTGCAGGTTGGTTTTAAATCAATAAGCTGTCATTAAATATTAAAATGTCAAATTTTATCATTATATGATTTATTTTATTACTACGGTCCAAGCCTCTGGAAAAACCTTCCTGAGTACCTGAGGGCAGCAGAGAATGTTGATATTTCTAAAAGCAAACTTAAAACCTACCTTTTTAGCCTGGCTTTTAACTGAGTTTTATTTATTTATTTATTTATCAGTCTAATTATTTATTGTATTTTAACTTTTTAGTCTGGCTTTTAACTGAGCTGTATTTATTTATTTATTGGTTTAATTATTTATTGTATCTTACCTCTTTAGTCTAGCTTTTAACTGAGCTGTATTTATTTATTTATCAGTATAATTATTTATTGTATCTTACCTTTTTAGTCTTGCTTTTAACTTAACTGTATTTATTTATTTATCTGGCTAATTATTTATTGTATTTCACCTTTTTAGTGTGGCCTTTTATATAACTTTATTTATTTATCTATTCATGTATTCTAGTCTGTTTTGCTTATTGTAATATGTTGGTATACCAAGTTAAGAGTTTTTATCCTGGCTCTGGTGTTTCCTTACAGTAAATCGATGAGATTTATGCTAGTTTCTATTTTTTATTGAATGCTGTTATTATTGATTTGGGGGGTTGTATTTTGTGCAGCATTTTGTGTTACATATGATTTGTATGAAAGATGCTATATAAATTAAGTCTGATTGATGTATTGATAATATTTGTGGCAAGAAGGTATGTTAAAGATTATGAGAGTGTTAGTAGATGGAAAATAAATTTCTTAAATCTGTCAGAATTGTTTCTTAGACATGTCAGTTGATGAGAAACTAAATTGGAAAAAAACATTAATTTTATTCGCAACAAAACTTTGAAGTCACAGGGGATCATCAGCAAACTACGAAGCTTCATCAATGTCTCTTGTTTAGTAACTTTATATTATTCCATGATTTATCCCTATTTGATTTATGGTAATATTGTTTGGGCAAATACATACCCCTCCAATCTTCATAACCTTTATTTCCTGCAAAAACGATTTGTAAGATTGTCAACTTTCTCAAATTGTGACGAGGCCTCAGTTCAGGAAACTGAACATTCTTTCAGTGTATGACATAAATATTCATCAGATATGTGTGTTCATATATAAATATTTGCTCTTGCCTTTTTCTCTACCATCATCGTTTAGCAACTTCTTCAAATTTAATTCCCCAATTCATTCATATTATACTAGACAGGACAAAAGGAAGTTGTCATCCCATTTAAATATATGTATATATGTATTTTTTTTTTTTTTTTTCTATCTTCTTCTTTTTCCCCGTGTTGTTTTTCATGTATTTCTTGGTTTTTATTGGATTGTTGTCTACTGATTGGTTAGTTTTTCTGTGTAGCTTCTTGTTGTCACTATTTTTCTAAATTATGTTAGCTTAATTTTCTTTTTTTGTTGTTGTCGGGTTTTTTTTTCCTTTTTTGTTATAGTTTGTTTTTCTCCTTAAGTTGAGGGGAGGTCTGTTGTATAAGCCCGTGGCTTCTTGACCTCTCCAGTCCTGACACATTTTTTTATTTTTTCATCATCTGGATTTTATACAGTCTTATTAAAAATAATAAATAGAGGCTTGGACGTTTGCGACACCATTAACTGTCTGTGCTTTGTGCGGATAAGTCACTTGAAATTAAATTCATGCAATCATTTCCAACTGAAATGTCCCCCAACGCTGCAGCTAACTTCTAATGATTCATACTGTTCTGGCTGTACAACATTAGGTGATGGAGACAAAACCAACGGACCGGCAGTGGGTGTTCAGAACTATACAACGGTGTGCCAAAAAACTCTACCTAGTCTGTGACGGTGCATTAGGATCCTGCTTCTTGCTCTTGGAGCCCAAGCTGTCCTTTTTGGGTTTCTTCTTCTTGGGTTTACCCTCCTCATTCTCTGCCTCCTCATCCTCGTCATCAAGAGGCAGCTCAATTTCTGGCTCCTTCAGCAGTCCATAATAAACCTGATTGAAGGGTAATAAAACAAGAACATGCCACAAATTCAACAGTTGTTAAGAAAACACATCGTATGTGTGTGTGTTGGTGCGTAAATCCAACCTTAGCCTTATTGGCCTCTCGCTTGGCCTCTCCTGCCAAGCTGCCAGACATGGCGTCGATCTGGCTCTTGCTGCGCGGCATGCCATCGAAGATGTCAATGTAGAGGTGCTCTTGTATGATGTTCCAGATCTGGTTGTTCTGGCGCTCCTGCAGGTGCCTCTTCAGCAGCTGGTAGGAGTCCCGGGAGATACGCAGGACGAACTTGCTGGTGCGGAAGTCCATTAGGGTCTCGTTGCCTCTCATGTGCTCCCTCTTGGACAAGCTGGACAAAACACGCAAGTCGCCTTCGTAGTAACACTCTTGATCGCCAGTGAACCTGAGATGGAGAAAGAGGTAGGCTATCAACAGTGCAGGATTTAATGCTACTAAAAAACAAAATCAAGTTTATACTGTTTATAGTTGGAAGGATGTATATGTGAAGGAAACTCACTTGTCAAAGAACGCCTTGGCCTCAATTTCGTGATTGTTGTACACCAGTTCCAGATACATGTGCACAAACAGCGGGTAGAAGACCTGGGACAGCTCTGCTCGGTGACAGTCCAGAACTGATTCTATGAACCTCTTCAGGCCATTGTAGTAAACCGGGTACAGCTTTGGGTCTCCCTGCTGGCTGTAAGCCGACAGCACCACGTTCACGTCTGGCTGATCCTCCCCAGTAGCTGTTGAAGAAGAACAGATGAGCACTCTAAACTAAGCTTTTACCAACAATATTGTATTCAGGTTTTTTTTTTTTAAAAGATTACTTTAAAGGTCTTATTGATAACAATTTTTATGTAGACGAATATTTAAAAATAAATAATACATCCACAGAGCTTTTAAAAAGGTGCCTAATAAAAATATGTCTTTTCCTGAAAAAAATATTATGATTGTGAATTAATCATTTAAAAAATTCTGACGGGTCAAAAATGAATGTTTTGTTTATCTCTGTGAAAGATATCTGACGTTTGGTTCCGACTTCTAACAAGGCTTGTGAGACAATAGTACAACGACGTTGGTATGACGTGGTATCTCTGTGTCTCTCAGCGATCAAGTTGGCAACAACTTGTTGTGAAGTAAATTAAATGGAACCGGGGGGTGGGGGGGGGAATGAGACATCTAGCGGCTAAATGTTATCAATGTTATTAATAGCACCTTTAATTGTAATTTAGGTAAAGAAAAAAAATAACATGGCTTTATATAACACATCTTTTAAACCTGAGAGATGACATGGTGACAACTTAGCCATCTCCATGACAACAGAGTCAGACTCTCCACTGTCTTGACATTGTTATGACTGGCATGTCTGAAAAGCACAGATGGTTTTGTAACTTCACTTGCGATTACACTGAAGTGCATATACATACTTGCTCATTTGACTTGGAAAATAGTGGTTAATTGTGTTGCTTAGCTTTCAAAAATATACTATACATTTCAAGTAATATTCTTATTTAATTCTTATTTAAACCATTTATATTTAACACACTTATAGATCCCACTTCTCAGCATTTTGTGTTTACTTATTTGCACTGTGGTTATATGTTATATATTACACGTTTCATACAAATATTTGAACATATTTCTTATATTCTCATTATTAATTGTATTAGTTAGTTATATTTCTTTACATTGTTGCATTATGAACATAATTTACATGTTTCATCCTCCTTTATTTCTATTTTCTTGCATTTCTTTACGTTTATACAAGAGCAACTACCCCCTGCATCCCTGCAACACACAGCCTGCTACTTTTGTGAAACTTTTTCAACATATTGTAGTTTGTGTATTTCTGGTCACTGAGAGCAGGATTGTAGTACCTGTATAGTCATATAAATGATAGGTATTATATATATGGAGGAAATACTTCTAACTTGTAGTTGATGTGATATTAACAGTTTGGATTTCGCTTTCAAAAAATATACTGTACATTTCAAGAAATATTCTTATTTAATTCTTATTTAAACCATTCTGGCATTTTATATTTAACACACTTATAGATCCCACTTCTCAGCATTTTGTGTTTACTTATTTGCACTGTGGTTATATGTTATATATTGCACGTTTCATACAAATATTTGAATATATTTCTTATATTATCATTTTTAATTGTATTACTTAGTTATATTTCTTTACATATATTGTGTTTATATTGTTATATGTACCTAATTTACATGTTTCATCCTCCTTTATTTCTATTTTCTTACATTTCTTTATGTTTAAGAGCAACTACCCCCTGCATCCCTGCTATACATAGCCTGTATTACTTAGTTATATTTCTTTACATATATTGTTGCATTATGTACATATTGGAGCATTATGTACATAATTTACATTTCATACTCTTTTATTTCTATTTTCCTACATTTCTTTATGTTTATACCAGAGCAACTCTCCCACAGCAGCCTGCTACTTTAGTGAAACTTTTCCAACACATTGTAGTTTGTGTGTTTCTGCTCACTGAGAGCAGGACTGCAGTACCTCTATAGTCATATAAATGACAGGTATTATCTATGGAGTTTGTAGTTGATGTGATATTAACAGGAAACAGTTTGTATTCACACAGTAAAGCAGCAGTATTGTTATATCGGACCTTTAGTTGGCGGCTGGACTACAGCGGAGGATGAGCTGGTCACCCGGCTGAGCAGAGAGCTCGCATCGCCGCCTTCTGCCTCCACACTGCCCGCAGCACCTCCGGAGCCTGCACCGGAGGAATCACCCGCCTTCAGGTCCGGTGAATCCTCCGGTAATCCCGCTTCACGACGCAAGATATCTACGGACTCGGTGAGTTTGTTCTTCCTGAGGAACTGCAGGACCGCCAGCAGCGTCTGCTGGTCCTCCGGAGCTCCTCCTGCTCCTCCTGCCGCAGGTTTGTTACCCCCAGCCGGAGCACCGGAGCCGGGGGACGTGGAGAGCAGTCTTCCGTCGGTCGCATTGTTATTCCCGCAGCCGTCGTTTGACGGTTCTGTTTTTATGTCTTTTTCTTCCACCGCGTCGCTCAGACCACCCTGCACGGCCGCCATTTTTAAAATGAAATGCGCATGTGCGAGGTTTAAAAACGGGAAACAAGATCAGAGCAGCTGATTGGTGCTCTGATGCAGCGTCATCCGGTGCAGAGCGGAAGTCCCGCCTCCCTCGACGATAGCATCTGTACGTCAGGGGAACCTGGGCTGCTGCTGTGAACTGGACTAAATCCAGATGTGGAATGTAACTAAGTACATTTACTACTGTACTTAAGTACAATTTTCAGGTACTTCTACTGTACCTGAGTATTTCCATTTTCTGCTTCTTCATATTTATACTCCACTATATCTCAGAGGGAAATATTGTACTTTTTAAGATAAGATAGATAAGATAAGATATACTTTTATTGTCCCCATGGGGAAATTTTTCCTGGACTAAATCCAGTGGTGGAATGCAACTAAGTACATTTACTACTGTACTTAAGTACAGTATTGTTATTAATTGTTTTTTATTTGTCCGTTTGTTTTATTGACACAACAAACATTAATTACTTCTTTATTGTTTTCTTCCATTTACTGTACATGCATGTTCTTTTTAAATATCTATATATTGTAATTTGCTTAATGAATTGTATATATGTATATATATGTTTTTGTTTTTATTTTGTTCTTTTTGTATTTTTATTTATTATTGAATAGATGCTTTGGCAATATTGTTCACCTGACAGTCATGCCAATAAAGCAAATTGAATTGAATTGAAAAAGTACAATATTGAGGTACTTCTACTGTACCTGAGTATTTCCATTTTCTGCTTCTTCATATTTATATTCCACTATATCTCCGAGGGAAATATTGTACTTTTTAAGTTAAGATAGATAAGATAAGATATACTTTTATTGTCCCCATGGGAAAAATTTTCCTGGACTAAATCCAGTGGTGGAATGTAAGATAAGATAAGATAAGATAGAACTTTATTAATCCCGAAGGAAATTCTTGTGCCAGCGATTGCTCAAAAATACAACAAAATTACAACAAGTTCAAGTGTATAAAATACAAGTGTATAAAATAAAAAGTCCCGCCTCGCTCGCCACTTTTTTATTTATTTTTTTATTTTTATTTATTTGCACATATATAAAACTGCACAAAATCCAGTCAATGAAAAAAACAAACAAGAAATGTGTCAGGAGAGGTCAAGAAGCCACAGACTTATACAAAGGACCTCACCCCAACACCAGGAGAAAAAAACAACAACAAAAAAGGAATAAAGATCTAAACTAACATAATTTTAAAAATACAACAAAAGTTAAACAACAACAAGAAGTACACAAAATGTGCAGAAAAACCTAACTAAACATTGGAAAACAATCCAATAAAAACAATGAAATGCATACAAAAGAAACAGTACAGAAAAAAAGAGAATGTATGTAAACACTAGCATCTGTAAATCAATGGAAACTGGGCTGCTGCTGTAAACCGGACTAAATCCAGTGGTGGAATGTAACTAAGTACATTTACTACTGTACTTAAGTACAATTTTCAGGTACTTCTACTGTACCTGAGTATTTCCATTTTCTGCTTCTTCATATTTATACTCCACTATATCTCAGAGGGAAATATTGTACTTTTTAAGATAAGATAGATAAGATAAGATATACTTTTATTGTCCCCATGGGGAAATTTTTCCTGGACTAAATCCAGTGGTGGAATGTAAGATAAAATAAGATAAGATAAGATAGAACTTTATTAATCCCGAAGGAAATTCTTGTGCCAGCGATTGCTCAAAAATACAACAAAATTACAACAAGTTCAAGTGTATAAAATACAAGTGTATAAAATAAAAAGTCCCGCCTCGCTCGCCACTTTTTTATTTATTTTTTTATTTTTATTTATTTGCACATATATAAAACTGCACAAAATCCAGTCAATGAAAAAAACAAATAATAAATGTGTCAGGAGAGGTCAAGAAGCAACAGACTTATACAAAGGACCTCACCCCAACACCAGGAGAAAAAAACAACAACAAAAAAGGAATAAAGATCTAAACTAACATAATTTTAAAAATACAACAAAAGTTAAACAACAACAAGAAGTACACAAAATGTGCAGAAAAACCTAACTAAACATTGGAAAACAATCCAATAAAAACAATGAAATGCATACAAAAGAAACAGTACAGAAAAAAAGAGAATGTATGTAAACACTAGCATCTGTAAATCAATGGAAACTGGGCTGCTGCTGTAAACCGGACTAAATCCAGTGGTGGAATGTAACTAAGTACATTTACTACTGTACTTAAGTACAATTTTCAGGTACTTCTACTGTACCTGAGTATTTACATTTTCTGCTTCTTCATATTTATACTCCACTATATCTCCGAGGGAAATATTGTACTTTTTACTGCATCTGACAGCTTTTTACAGATTTATATTTTGCATTAAAGGGACTGTTTGTAACCACTTAAACGTATAAGTCATCCGGGTCGGTTTCCCATGCGCGCTCGCATATGGCTACGCTGTTCAGACGAGACTCCAACACAAACTGCACGGAAGCACCAAAACCTCAAAGTTATATCTAGTGAAGCCCGTCTGTTAAACAGTGTTGGCCGCGGTCCTAGGACGCGGGGGAGACCGTAGCTTTGGTCTCCAGGGCCGGAGTCTCTGCTCCTCTGCCTGCCTGCTTGCCTGCTTGCCTGGGAAATATTGTACTTTTTAAGATAAGATAGATAAGATAAGATATTTATTGATACTTTTATTGTCCCTGTGGGGAAATTTTTCCTGGACTCCGTCCAACTGCAATTACAAACACTAAATTAAAACAGCATCAACAACAATACTAAACGATTGCACATAAGACAGGGAAACAGTTCCACAGAAACAGATGTTTCAACACATACACAGTCCACGTACATAATGACACATACTATCACACACACCATGGCAGGTATTGCACCCAGGTAGTGCACTGCACCGTCTACCGTCTTG
>CAKAKR010063807.1:0-33348 GCA_916700685.1 Adelosebastes latens | reverse complement strand
TACAGTGTAATACCACAGTGTAAACATACTCTGTTACACTGTGGTATTACTACAGTGAAATACCACAGTGTAAACATACTCTGTTACACTGTGGTATTACTACTTTTACTTAAGCAAAGGTTCTGAGTACTTCTTCCACAACTGACTAAATTTAAATTTATAACTGTTGCACCTATATTGTCATTTTCATTGTATTTAACCTCAGGTAAACTGTATGCATTTGACCAGTAATTATCATTTTCATTTAAAAAAGTGAAAGAGTTCTATTTATACTTAACATGTGTGTACTTTAAACTGAAAAGCATATTTTTATGTATAATTGGAGATGTACCATTTTGTACCAGGTGGTGGCACTTTGGTACCACACAACCCATGGCCAGTCTTGAGTGTCCCAATCTGATGACCTCCTTGGACAAATGTTAAAGAAAAAAAACAATTATTTTCATTATCAATGAATCTAAAGATTATTTTCTCAATTAATGATTAATTGTTTTGTCTATAAAATGTCAGTGTGTCCAACCAATAGTCAAAAACCCAAAGATATTCAGTTTACAATCATAGAAGAGAAGAAAAACAGAAATATATTCACATTTCTTGAAGCTGAAACCAGGGAATATTTGCTATATTTAGTTTTTTAGAGACAGATAGGTCTGCTGTATTCTACCCTGCCCACTCATGCTTTTAAGACAACATTTGTTCATATCCTTCTGTGCTCCAAAGTCCAATATGATTTCAAAACAATGCCCTACCTTCCCCTTTATTTGATATACAAATACTTAATGTCAGACAATTAGTGATGCACTATGGTGAGAAACATACAGGTTTTGAATAGCATTGTGATCTTGATAAGCACTTTACTTTACTTTGTGTTTTGCAATGTTGGATTGATTAAATGTTTTACATACAACTCGCTGAGGTGGAATGTAACTACGTTTACTCACTGTACTTAAGTACAATTTTGACATACTTTTACTTTACTTGAGTATTTCCATTTTATGCTACTTCTATGGCTCCACATTGACGAACTATAACATTAAAATTCTCTTAGGGTGAATTAGCCTAATGTGGGACATGTTTTGCATTTCAGACTTCTGGAATATATTGCGATATGAAGCCAAAACATTAGATCCACACCCAGTGCCTCTCTGAAATCCCCAGGATGTGTCCTAAACAAACCAAAAAAGAAAATGTAGATATCACACAGACAAACGTAATAGATATATCAGTACTCTAATGACACTGAAAAGTCTGTTAAAAGGCCTAAATCACCTTAATTAATGTAGGAAACACTCAAGGTTAAATGTTCAATACCATGTTCAGTAATTTTACCACTTACAATGTTATTGCTGTTTGCTGTTTTTTTTTCAGGACTTATACTTGCAATGGAGTATTATGGACAATAGTATTTCTGTATTTAAGTAAAGGATCTGACTACTTTTTCCACCCCTGAACTTCAACTTGTAACAGCAAGGAAAACACATGACAGATAGAAAGTACATACAAGTACTCCCTTTGCATTCTGCTGAGGTTGGATTTCTGCCTGTATAGAATAACACACCATCTTCCTTCTCTAACTCCCTGTCAGAGATACACTACATATACCGCTGACTGTGGATCTTTTGGGTCAGCGCAGCATCTGTTTTCATTTCTTGGAGACTGTCAGTAGAAAATCAAACCTTAATAGCATTTAATTTTATTTTATTTTCAGACACTGGCAGCTTTTCCCTTCTCCTGTACAGTACTTTGCTCAAGATCTGTCTTAATTACAACACCTCAGATTGTAATATAGCTATGTAAATATATGTTCTAACCTATTACTAACTTATTTCTCGTCAAGCTCAGATGCACTTTTAGAAGCTCCTCTCATCCACACTGGATGGAGTGATAACAGCTCAGCAGCAGCAGGTCTAACGTGCAGACTCAGGTCCTTATAGTAAGGGGTGGGACAAAAGAAGGAGAAGGGTTCCCAGCAGAAACAGCAGGGCGTTGTATAACATTGCGGCGGCGTAGCGCCGTGTAGAGGAGAGATGGGGGTGGGGATGGTTGGATGGTGGGTGTAGGAGACAAACATCAGCAGTTCAGGGCGTGGTCATCAGTGCAGCCTCATTGTAAGGCTGCTAATAAGGGAGCGAGGTTACACGCCTCCTTTTGGTGTCACTGAATGACAATGACAATGTGGCATAATACTAAGATCAGCAATTTTACTGGTTGATATATCTCTTGTTGTAGTCACCTTCTCTCTTACCTAGCAGATATGCAGGGCTGAAACATGCGTGTCAGGCTTAAGGTTATTGATTCAAGATCTATAAGTGTTCCCTTCATATAGCAATTTACATAGAGCCTGCTGTGCTGCACCGACTGATTGCAACGTCCAGCACCTGCGTCACCATAAAGGCACGAGTGGCTGGCTGCACAATTAATCACAATGTTATGGGGAGGAAATCGCAATATTTGTTAAAGGTGAAATGTGTCAAAATACCATTTTAAATTAAATACTATGGTGCTGCAGAGATGTCCCTACACACCAAATTCTACAGATTTAAGAAAACATCTTTGTTTGGTACTTTAATATGTTTTTCAATGACAATAATGATGTAAAAATGATCATTCCCTCTAATATCGCAAACCATATCGCAATTGCAATATCAGTCAAAATAATGGCAATTTGATATTTTTTCAAAATCGTGCAGTCCTAGGGTTTTTGTGTTGGTACAGAATCACTTCACTGTTGTGTTGACGTGCTTTTATTTTGAAATAGTAGAATAATGAATGGTAATAAAGACAGAAAAAAAGCAATCTCCTCTTGCTGCTTAAATGCTTTCTGGCAGCTCACCACCAGTGTTGACATTGATTTGAAATAAAACTGAGTGATTACATGCAGCTGGTACTCGAGGACTGAATCGTGTGAAGTGAGAAGAGACGACAGGATTTTGAGGTGCTGACGCTTTCTAATTTAAAAATAAGTGAAATGTGGTGCTCACACAATAAAGCACCACCGTTTTACACTTTTAAAGGGACCGTTCTTCACATTAAATACTGTTCAATACTGTGTATTTTCAAAATACATTTAATTTTAATGGAGTATTTCTGCATTTATTGCTACTTTCAATTAAAGGTCTTTTACGTAAATGAATATTTGAAAAAAAAATAATACATCTACAAAGCTTTTAGAAAGGTGCTGAATAAAGGTATGGCTTTTCCTGAAAAATAGTGAATTAATCACTTTAAAAATGTTGGCGGCTCCAAAATGAATGTTTTGTTTTTCTCTGTGGAAGATATCTGACGTTTCGTTCCCACTTCTAACAAGGCTTGTGAGCCAATAGTAAAATACCGTTGGTATCACGTGGTATCTCTGGGTCGTCAGATAGTGAAGAAAAAAACAGATAAATGGATGAGATTGATGGTAAGTACCTGGCAACGACTTGTTGTGAAGTGAACGCAATGGAACGGGGGAGGGAGAATGCGACATCAAGTGGCTGAATGTTATCAATGTTATCAATAGCACCTTTAAGTACATTTGATTTGATTCAATGGATTTGATCAAAGATGTCAGTGTATCTCAAACAATTCAAAATGAGAAGCTCTCGTCCCCTCTACCATTAGATGGAGAAATTAGATGTAATCGCAGACAGTCCAAACCCAGAAATTATGGATTTTTGTCGATTACATTTTTCACCTTCATTTGCCCTCCGGTGCTACAGTACCTGGCAGCAACCTTGTGCAACCCTTTGATTTCTTCCAGGGAAAGGAGACTGTTACTTGTTTCTATTGTCCACTTTTTCTAGATGGATTTTACCATCACATTCTCCGTCACAAAACCTACTTCTGTCTGACATTACCCCCCAGTTTGGTGTCTGTGAGGTCTTGTATTCAGTTTATGTAAAGCAGCTGACATGCTCTTCACAATGGTAATGAAATTGTAGGTGGGGAGAAACGCATGTTCAATTGGATCCTCCTTTCACACCTCTGATGACTTTTCCCAGTTCCTCTTGGCATGTGCAGAAGCTGGAGGACTCTCCCACCAACCCCCCATCTTTCTCTGTGTGCGTGCGTGCGTGTGTGCGTGCGTGTTTGTGTGTCAGGAGGCAGCAGGGTGTGGCATCACCCAGCGGAGACGGCTCTCTAGCTCTGCAGGAGCACACAAAGAAAAAGACTGTTTCTTGTGCACTTCAACCTCTGAAATTCATATTGCTGTAGAGCCACAACATACTTTTTGAGAGCAATAACATAGTAGGCTATATTATGCAGTCCAAGTATTAGAAAATCACATTGTACAATGTTCATGCTTAAGTTGTTCCTGTACTTGTTATGAGGGCTTACATTCATATGGTAGCCTACTAACCAGTGTGGTGACATGCATCACTGATTTAAATTAAAAGGCTTTTGCTTTGTGCTTACATGGTTAATGCGCCTCAGGAGGAGATGTGCTGTTATGGATGTCCCCTCAAGCTGTTGTGCTTATGTGCCAGTAAAAAAATGTCCTCGGATGAGATTGGAGGGAAGGTTTATAGCAGACGTGCTAATTGGCATCGGTGGCATCACCCCAAGAGTGAAGAAAATGAGCAACAACTGATGATTTCAGATGTTGGATTTCTATTAGCTTGAGATCACTTTTACCATCATTCAGGGCATAAATACTGTAAAAAAAAAAAAAGAAGATAAATGGCAAAACCCGTTATTAAATGAAGCTTTACTTTGCAGGAAAGTGTGCATGTGCATGTTTGTGACGTAGTCTTGGGAGCGCAGAGTGGGGCGTGGCAGTTTTCCAGTCGCTTTCAGTGTTTTTATTTTAATGCATGCACGTGTAGGGCAGCTTTTTTTCCCAGCTGCTAGAAATGGTGCAGTTGCATCTGCTGACTACTTGAAATAAATTCACCATCTCCATTAAATGATGCCTTCTTTTGAAGGGCCTAATATTATAGGAATAATCTTATAGGATAAGATGGCAACTACCCTCTTAACACTCAAGTGATCTATCTTTGGCTTGCTGTGTTTGTCCGTCCAGAGAGCGAGCGTGTGAAGCAGACGACCTGTGATGCTCACCTGCACATTTTAGGGAGTTCTTGTTTCCCAGAAACCACTGCCTGCCTGCCTGTCTATCTTTGAGCAGTAAACGGCCAGGAAACGCAGCAGAATCCCCTACTGAGGTGCACGAGTAAATAATTCATGAGGTGTGACTCTCAGAAGAGGTGGAAAATGCCCTAAGAGAAGCAGAGGGGGGAGGGAGGGAGAGAGTGAGGAAAAAGATGAAGGGAGAGAAAGGAGGAGAAGGAGGGTGGAGGGGGGGCGAAGGCAGCATGGTGGGTGGGAAGGGGATAGGGTCCCAGCGCACAGGGAGCGGTAACAAGACAGAAAGGATGGTGCCTTAAACTCAGAGGATGTGCGGTTGATAGAGAGGCAAGGAGTAAACATTGTGAATGTGAGAGGTGAGAAGCAGGTGTAAAGGAGGGCGTGTGAATGATGAAGCGAAACCGCAAATGAAGAGAGCTAACGGTAAAGCTTGCAGTGATGTGAGAAGTGAGCAGAAAGAGAGAAGAGGGAAGACTCTTCTAGTAGCCATTTGCAACAAAGAAGGATGGCATCTTCATCCAGTTTAATCACACTGAGGTGAAGCAATAAAACAAAGCTGAAATGTTTGGGATGGATTTGATGTGGATTAAAGCAAAATCTGATGACCTTACAGATTGATTTGCTCCCATGAGCAGCTGGGGTTTAAACTAGGGCTGTCAAAGTTAATGCGATAACGCAAATTTGTTTTAACGCCTCTAATTTCTTTAACGCATTAACGCAACTTGCGATTTTTAGGTTGTAGCCAAGAGAGTTAAGATAGTTGCATCATATGAAACTAGAAAAAACCTAAGGAATCCATTGGTACCAACCATGTCACACTAGCTTGTCGTGAAGGAGGCTAAACTTTAAACCACTTTATGATAATCACATGCAGTTTGGGGCAAGTCATAGTCAAGTCAGCACACTGACACACTGACAGCTGTTGTTGTCTGTTGGGCTGCAGTTTGCCATGTTATAATTTGAGCATATGTTTTATGCTAAATGCAGTACCTGTGAGGGTTTCTGGACAATATTTGTCATTGTTTTGTGTTGTTAATTGATGTTCAATAATAAATATATACATACATTTGCATAAAGCAGCATATTTGTCCACTCCCATGTTGATAAGAGTATTAAATACTTGACAAATCTCCCTTTAAGGTACATTTTGAACAGATAGAAAGTGTGCAATTAATCGCGATTAAATATTTTAATTGATTGACAGCCCTAGTTTAAACCTTTACTCCATCTGAAAAAATCTCTTTTTACACCCGTTGCATCACAACACTTGGAGTTGGAAATACTTATATATTTAGTTAGGTTGCCACCAAATTCCCTGAAATCCATCTTTATGTTACTGTAACTCACTCAAAGCTCCAAGATTATTTCTGGTTAGCTTCTATCTTGTCATTCCTTGTCTTGCAGAGGCTGCTCTTATTTTCTTTGGCCTATGAGAGGTAGTACGTGCTGTGTATGTGTGTGTGATGGTGCACTTGGGTGCGTGCATAAATGCATCTTGGAGCCTTTTGCCCATCCAAGCGGAATAATGGGTGTGAAGGCAGAGCTGTGGCACTAGAGATCCATTTGGGGGGGATGAAATGTGGGGAGTCTGCATTATTCAATACTGACCTAACTGGAGGGCTGGATGTTGCACGCAGTTGTCGGCTCTGCTTTGCCGGCCTTATGGATGGGCGGTGGCAGCCGCAACAGAAGCAACCTTGATCAAATCCTCCAGAACAGCTGGAGAAAGTCTGGGGTGCAGTAGATGAAATAGTCTTTACTTTGTCAAACTGTCCTTAAGCAAGGCATTTATCCCTATCTGTTCAAAGGCAGCTGCTACAGTATAACCATCAATACCAGTCTACTTTTGAGCAGTTCCACTGCAAAAAGCATCAGTCCTAATAAGTATTTTAGTCCATTATACTCAGCCATCAAATTTTCTGAAACTAAAAATATTATCTCAGTGGGTTAAAGAAATAGTTGACATGTTTGGAACTTTTTTGCTTTCTTGGGAGTTAGATAAGAAGACCTGTACCACTCTCATCCAACAGCCGGTTAGTTTAGTTTCCGTTTTTTGTAGCTACAGATTAAAAAAACAAAACGTGTTAATTTCTAGGCTCGAAGGTGGATTTTGTTACCTTGGGATAAAGCCAGGCTAACTGTTTCCTCCTGTTTCCAGTCTTTGCTTTAAAGTGGAACACCACTTGAATTATGTTATTTCCATGACCTAGTAAAGTCCAATCAGTATTGGTGAACATGAGCTACTCTCTCTCAAAGCCAGAAACCACTTGTAAGCGCCATTTACTAGTGCCAAGTTTATGTTTATTGTTTTGATAATATTATTTGCTGAAGTTCAGTGAGAAATATATTTCAGTTAAATATGAGAGAATATTGTGACTATATATGGTGTGGTTCCTTCCTGTATGTTTACCACTGTGAATTTGAGTTTCATCCTGTGAGGCTTCCGTACACACGTGACTTAGGGACAGGAAGTGAACTTTTATTGTGAAATGACTTTATTTGTGAAAGGGTTCAGTTGTAAATAAACGAGTCACCGGCGGAGCAACACGGTTGTTTTACCGTTGCCGTTGGCGTTGCTACCGGGCCGACTCAACGCGTAAAACATTGTGATGTCGTCCTTGAAGTGTGGTTATTAACAGAAAGTAAGTTAAGACGAAGATAGAAGTATGAAGACTAAAGATAGCCACTACACCACTGAAGTAAGTCTCAAACTTGTGATGTCATAGGGTTTAAAGTCTGGAGCTGCTCCATAGACAATGAATGGGAGACTGATTTCATGGACCCACAGGATGTTTGTTTCTTTTTTTATACCCAAATGAGCTTTATTCTATTGTAGTTTTCTCAGTTGTGAAACAGAAAATGTTCCTATATACTCAGAACATTACCCTGGCTGCTCTCAGTGTCACCTATAGCATCTCTCCCAATTCATTGTCTATGGAGCAGCTCCACACTTTATACCCTATACATCACAAGTTTGAGTTTTAGCACTCTAGTTTTTGGATTTGGGAGAGAGTTGTTCATGTTTACTAATATTTTGGACTGTCTTAGACCATAGGAATAACGTACATTTTGAAAATGGGCATAGTTCCCTGTCGCCAACTCTTTTCCAATAAAAGCTAGCATCACTAGCTCCAAAAGTCGCTGAATCTAACGAGAAAGTCGCAACACTGACAGTCTGTCCGTTCAGGCCTTGCTCCAAAGCCACTCCCACTCCATTATCAATATGAATGTAACCCTATCATAATGAACGTAAACATAGAACATGGCCATTGCCAATACTCACGTCGGTCAAGCTAGCAGCTTGTGGAAGACTACGGCAGGTCGTGCAATTATGGCATTCGAATGAAATGATTGGACAGGTTTATTACAGTCCTGACACAGCCACAGCCACCAGATTCTTTTCTATTTTTTTTTGTCAGAGCATTTGATTTATTGATTGCTGTTAGGATGTAATGAGAATTTCAACAAATAAACTAAAAATGTATTTGAAGAGCACTACCGATCCTACCTTCAAGCAGTGATCACATTGCTATAAACAGATGTGGATATGTAGAGTCGAAGTCCCGCCTCTTCTGGTTGACCAACATGGGACCTTATTTTGGAAATAAATATGAACGGTATACGAAGAGAGACAGATATTTTTTTTATCCCGTTTGAACTTTGACATGAATCACACATATGATGTTTGTCAATTTCAAACATAATTTTGCAAGTCAAGAAAGTCGCAGTTTGTTGTAAAACTGTTGAAGTATAAGACTGAAAATACGCAATTAGAAAGACTACACACCCAAAAGTTGCGTAAGCGAAGCCTGTGTGTTTCGTACTGGGATGAACTCACACCAGCAAGAGGTGTCACTCGTTCTTGCGCTTCCTGGCTGATAAAAAGACCAGGAGTCGCTGGATAAAACACATCAGGTAAGATAGCTAGCTAGTGTAACCCAATACAGTATAGAAAATTGCCAATGCAATGCTACTACAGAAACCCACAGGCAATAGGCCTCAATACTTCAGTGTTGACACCAATAAATTCACAAATTCAAGAGCGGGAGACGTGCATTCAGTTCAACATTACCAAATTTATTGAATTAAAAGGGAAAAAATTATGGAAATGGATAACCTAAAAAAAGGAGGGCAATCATACATTAACAATATTTATTCAACAATAATACATAGTTAAAACAGCTTATCCATAACAACTCCAACTGACCCCCCTTTTAAATTACAAACCAAAAAAATACAAATAATGCCAAATAATATAGGCAACATTACCAGCCTACTTTAAGTTACCTTACTCCTCAGGGCCCTACTTCACTGCAATCACTGGCACTGCTGTGGCTCAACCGGGGGAGAATAGGGCTGAATCTTTCCCTAAAAAGGTTAGATTGACCATATTACTCCTAAGATATGATATGAAGTTAACAGACTTCAGTTTTTCTGCAACATACCTTTTCAGTATGGGGTTAGAGAGCATCAATCTGGACGGCTCAGGACACAGCTGCACTACAAAATCTATATACAGAGGAAGTGGTTAAACTCACTATAAAACAATATAGCCATTAGTTTCCTCCCAAAATCTCTCCCTTACCTGCACAAACAGTGTTGACCTGCCACACATCTACCAAGAGTCAGACAAAGAGACTCTGATCACCCACACCTGACCTTATGAAGGCAGGAAGCTCCACTCAACCACACCTACAAAGGGCGGTGCTCCCTGCCTATAGGTGCTGGCCCTCGCACTAGCTATTGTTGGTATATTGTGCGAGACGAGAGATGTAGTTCACTGAGCGCTTTCACACAAAACTAACTATGACAAACCTACGATAAAGTGACTTTCTTCATGTGCAAAATTCTGTTTTTATTTGACAAATATCATATGTGTGATTCATGCTGCAATTCAAACAGACCATTGGCTACCGTTCATATTTTTTACGAAATATAGTCCAATGGGGTCCACCGGAAGGGGCGGGACTTTACCTCTCTATTGTCACAGCTGGGAGATCTCATTAGATGGAAAGGACTATATGTACATCTGTTACCAAACATGTGGAGTGGTGTTCGTGGTCTTAATGATCTTATCTTAAAACTGTCATTTTATATTAATGAATTAATCTGAGAGTTGTTTTCACTCTCTGCACAGCTCTCCCCCTCTCTGCTTGCTATTTCCCTCTGTTCCCTCCCACGCATTTACTGTCAGTAGATCTAACCAGGCACTTTAGCAGCCCCCCCGCTGCAGGTCCTTCCCAAAACAATGTTATGCACCACAGTCTCTTTATCGCTATAAATAATGCATGCCCCATCTAAAACTAATAAAGCGAAACGGCGCAGTGGGGCGACGTAACAAACTCAAACCAAGAAACACGCAGAGTCCTATTGAAGCATTCTGATTCAACTCATTATTTCATGCACCCAAAAACCCTATGTGTCCGTATCGACATCATAATTATTGCTGTTATTATAAGTCATTGTTGTTTGTTGTTGAAGCACATTGTGTTATTACAGAATTAAGCTTTATGTAAGAGACAATTCGCTGCATGAATGTCCTTTGTTCCCCGCCATCCAAACCTCTTCAGATAGCTCCCCTACCAAATTAGGCTTCTCTGCGGTCCATTGAGCATGTCTAAAGATTATCACACACAGACACACACACACTGACCCTGACTGACAGCTGCTGTGAGGGTAAGATAAAGAGGTGGCCTCCAATTTGCTAAAGGTCAGAGCCCGGTACTTAAAACCTGAATCAATAATTACAATTTGTAACCAGTGGCGACATAAACATTTTAGAGACACATAATTAACATAATTTAATGATTTGTATGGTATTGTTTTTGTTTTAGCTATGATATTCAGTCAATCAGTTTCTTCTAAGTGTCTGTGGGTACGTGTATAGATAATTCAATAAAGACCCAAAGAAAGAGAAATGGCTGTATTATTAGCTCTTTCCACCCATCCCCTCATAAATTAGAATAATATATCGATGGATATCGCACCTCTCCCTCCTAGCGTGTGTCACATTGGCAGGATCCTTCTCCGAGGACACCCAGGACAATAGACCGGCTGATAGCAAGATCCTCGTCTCGCACATAGGGAGCTTTGGTAAATTCCTGAAATCTGTCGACGTGGACCTGAACTAAATCCTGATTTGCTCTGTAAGCCAATGTGTTCAGGAGCACCTTTTCACTGTAGGTTATTAGTTCATTTGTTGGAAAAGAAAAGCCACGTGGACACATGGATTTCCATTCAGTAGCCTGCCATCATGGAGCTGAGGGCTACTACAAGGCCAAAATGTAATCAATCATTCTCTCTCTTGAGAACATGAAAACATATAGATACATACTGTACATCCAAAATGACAAACAAACCTGTTCATGGTAAAGCAACGCTCTTTGTTCTCCTTGAGTTGCGTGTGTGTGTGTGTGTATTAAGGATGGGGGTGAAACCAGGTTTTCCTTTGTTACCACCATTTGATGTCACCAGGAGGGGAGGGTGGACAGGATGAAGGGAATGTCCTTGGGGACTGGTATATCCCCATGAAAAGACAGAAAAACACATAGATTTTGCACACAAATATGGCTAAATGCATGTGTGTTTACTAGGGCTGTCAATTGATTAAAATTTAGTCGCGAATTATCACAAATTAATCGCACATTTTGTTATCTGTTCAAAATGTAACTTAAAGGGAGATTTATCAAGTATTTAATACTCTTATTAAAATGGGAGTGGGCAAATAGGCATGCTTTATGCAAAGATATGTATATATTCATTATTGGAAGTCCATTAATAACACAAAACAATGACAAATATTGTCCAGAAACCCTCACAGGTACTGCATTTAGTATAAAAAATATGCTCAAATCATAACATGGCAAACTGCAGCCCAACAGGCAACAACAGCTGTCAGTGTGTCAGTGTGCTGACTTGACTATGACTTGCCCCAAACTGCATGTGATTATCATAAAGTGGGCATGTCTGTAAAGGGGAGACTCGTGGGTACCCATAGAACCCATTTTCATTCACATATCTTGAGGTCAGAGGTCAAGAGACCCCTTTGAAAATGACCGTGCCAGTTTCCTCCTTAGCAACACTCTAGTATGACATGCTCTCTGAAAAAAATCTTCACTCGAGCTTCAAAACTGAGCTACAACCTAAAAATCATAAGTTGCATTTAAGAAATTAGTGATGTTAAAACGAATTCACGTTAACGCGTTATTATCACGTTAACTTTGACAGCTGTAGTGTTTACGTTCACTCAGAAACTACCAGTCTGTGTTTCAATTTCGATTGTGGACAAGACATTTATGACATACTAAACCATTAAAAATATGTCTCCAAAAATCAAGTCTTTTGCTGCTTTAAGTTGTAATGCAGTAATCAGTAATGTCTGAAGAATGTAAATAGATTTGTTGTGGTGATCATTTCCTCTCATTTTCACCGGGTCCACAGGTTGACTTCATAGTAGTTTGGAGATTAAATGTATTACACCAAAATTGGATAAACATTTTGGTGTGTAGTCGTCATGTGGTCATCAAATATAATTTAGTAGTTGGGAAGAGTTAGAAAAGGAAATTTGATGTTAAAAAAAAAAAACAGTTTCAAAAGGATGAAAATTCATACTGGAATTAAATTAAATATTAATAGATTTTTTTTCGGGATATCTGAAATTGCCCTCAGAGTATACAGCAGAGTTGCTTATTTTATATCTATCTCTAATGGAATCTGAATCTACTGGGTTTAATGTCCATTTACAGTAAAAAAGACTGCATATTAATGAACATGGCATTACCATCTCCCTGAGCAATAATGGGATGTCTTCACCCTGAGAGACCCTCTAATTATGCTATTTCATGAGAAAAAGCATGCACCGCGAACACGCTTGAGAGTCCATTAAATAATAGTTTCATCCATATACGTGTGAGGGAGTTCAGATCCTAACCTCCCAGCACACAGTGCACTACCACAGCTCTGAAACAAGATGCTTCAATCTATGGTTCCACGGTCAACGCATAGCCGGAAAATGGTGAACGTGAACGGTGAACAGGCCTAAAGATGGATTTACACAGGCAAGTGATATATGACCTCTCAGTCTGCTCAGAAGCTGACTGTACAAGCCTCTAAACGGCTTTTTAATTAATAGCTGATCCTGCTCCATCGATCTGCTCTCTCATTATGGGGCCTGCTACGGATCAGCTGCCCTTGTGATACCCACACAACCACAAAACCATCTGCACACACAGACAGACACACAGGCACATCATGCATACCTCTACACCACTGGTTCCCAGCCTATTTTTCTTGAAGCCCCCCTACTTGTATCTTAGAAAAGCTGAGCCCCCCTCTCCATATTTTCTGGCGTCATCACCCTTAAAATAAAAAATACAAATCATCGAACAAAATCCTCAATTTGTACACGGTGATTCAGTTTATTAAATGTCTCAACTTTCTTTAATGAATAGAACTCGTCTGTTTTGCCAATATAAATAAAGTGATGACGTCTTAATGGATTTGCCAAGCGAATGCAGATACATAATATGATTTTTTTTGTTTAATGTAATAGTGTTAAAGCCTAAATTGATTTTGTGTTATTGTGGTTAAATAAATATAATGTTTGTTAGATGGCTCCTAGACCGCCCTGTTAACACAGGTACGGGCCTCCATTTGTTTTTGAAATGCTAAACGCCAACAAATATGGATAAAAGCAGAATATTTCGTTAGTTAGAAAATGTGAATTTTCTAAATTTTTACATCTATCTTTATTCAATAAAATTTTGACCTTACAATAATCTGGAGTTATTGGAAATATTTGGATCACACGAGTCACAAATAAACCTACGCAGCCACCACTGGAATCTAATTCTACAAATAGTATAATACTAATGATATTAGTCTAGCCTGATCTTTATCTGCAACTGTTCAAAATACCGGGTTCAAACAGAATGTGACCTCCTAAGTAGCAAAAAAATATATCTTTTTAAATAGTCTTATATACAGACTTTTGTAGAAATGATCCAGTAAGTGTGTTATCAGTGATCTTTGGGGCAGACCCCAGGTTGGGAATCACTGCTTTACACCACTCAGCCGGACGTTTTACTGTATTCACTTCATTACGGGAGGTAAATATTTTAACGGTTTACCAGCCGGAAACGTTGCCTGAATGAGTCTTTGGCCTCCAAGTCCCACAGGCTCAGAATGAGTTGCCATTTTTCATTACGGTCACGCCAAGATAATGGAATGCTTTTGGTGTTTTCTGCCCGATCAATAGCTGTTAATGTGTGTACAGTGACACAGTATATCAGCCTCTGGGCGGCCTGCCAGCAGGTGGGGGAATGTCTCCAGTCAGCACTTTAAGGGGATGGGAGAGGAGGGCTGCAGACGCACGAATGCATACCGGTCTGGAGATGGGATGCCTTGACATTGCGTGCATTTGCTGTGTTGTTGTAGTGCAGCAAAGAGGGGTGGAGCCAAGGGTGCAGAGGTGCCTCGCATTATGGATTTGAAAGCTGTCTCTGACAAGGTCTGCAAATTTCAGCGCCGCAGTGTGAACACAAAGCGGACAAGAGAAGAAGAAAAAGGAGGGGAAAAGACGTAGAAATGCACAGGAAAATGGACAAACATTCATGAACTCTGAATGATGATTAAAGAGTAGGGGAGAGCGGGGTCGGTTGGGACATGGGGACAGTAGTGACAGTGCCTTTTTAGCAAGTTAGAAAGCAGCTATGCTTTTCACCATGCTCATCAGCCACACCCACTTCACCCTTTAACCTCAAAGTGGAGACCTTCTGACTAATCCACACATAATATTCACATTTGAAAACATACAGCATGTAAGTACATTTTTTACTCTTTCATTTTGTCTTCTACCATACTGCTTTTAGTTATGCCACATAGAAAAAACATATTGTTGGAAAGCTTATTCTCTGGTTGATACTTGTGTTAGCTGTCTGAATTTGTGTTGGTAGCTAGCACATTAGTCAAAAGTGTGTCTGTTCTGCCTGGGATGGTTCGGACAGTTTCCCAGAGACGGATGGGACAGTATTTTTTAACAGACAAAAACAAGACAAAGACTTATTCCTAATTAAATAACACCCACTGAGTGAATGTTTACTCAAGTGGCAGCCAGTCAGACACACTTTTTTGCAAAATTCCATATCTCAGTTTGTCAAGTATTTAGTACTTATATTATATTAGGATATATTAATTATTAGAAATCAATTAACAACACAAATCAATGACAAATATTGTCCAGAAACCCTCACAGGTACTGCATTTAGCATAAAAAATATGCTCAAATCATAACATGGCAAACTGCAGCCCAACAGGCAACAACAGCTGTCAGTGTGTCAGTGTGCTGACTTGACTATGACTTGCCCCAAACTGCATGTGATTATCATAAAGTGGGCATGTCTGTAAAGGGGAGACTCGTGGGTACCCATAGAACCCATTTACATTCACATATCTTGAGGTCAGAGGTTAAGGGACCCCTTTGAAAATGGCCATGACAGTTTTTCTTCGCCAAAATTAAGTGAAAGTTTTGAGCATTATTTAACCTCCTTCCCAACAAGCTAGTGCGACATGGTTGGTACCAATGGATTCCTTAGGTTCTGGTTTCATATGACGCCAGATCGTCACTCTAGCTTTAAAACTGAGCCCGCTACAACCTAAAAATTTAAAGTTCGTTAATGCGTTAAAGAAATTAGTGGCGTTAAAATGAATTTGCGTCAACGGGTTATTATCGCGTTATCTTTGACACCCCTAGTAGAACTATATGGTGTTCAAATTTAGACTGCAATTTTTCAATTTGAATTATATTTCTTTTAGCCCAGAACAAGGTGTCCCAAGCGTCCTGGGTCGGCAGAATTTGGGGAAAATTTTACAAAATTGTGTATTTTTCAACGTTTGGGTTGGGCTCTAAAAAACTTGATAAATTGTTAGCAGACACCTGTATCTGTTCAGGGATCAAATTATTGTAATTACTGTTCAAATAGTCTGTTAGTAATGGAAGGTTATTTGGCGTTGATGCAAAAGTGTCCCAACCGACCCCGCTCTCCCCTATTTTTGTGTGTACAAAGTTGAATTAAATCTCTCTCTTTTGTGTGTGCGTGTGTTTCTTTCAAAGCCACCGGTTGGTCCTCTATTGGGCTCAGTCTGCATGGCCCAGCTGTAGATAAATGGATCTTCAGTGATGGTTGTTCAAACCTTCCCTGCACATGATGCAGATAGTGTGTCAAGCTTGCACATGAGATAAGTGAAATAAATGGGATGTGCTGACCATAAAGATTTTTGCTACAGTGTGTCGTCATACATGGGCTGTAACACCACACCTGTACGGCGCTGCCAAAACAAATTGAATCAATGAGATAACTGTTAGATGGTTTCTCTCACTCAATAAGGCAATACCTTTGATCAATGGTGACATTTGATAAGTGAAGGCTGCCATTAGTGTGATTTGCTCCCATTACTGTCAACTAACAACATTCTCAAGAAAATCATAACGCAATAAAGTCATTCTCTGCTGCTCTTGAATGATGTCTTGTAATTACTCTGCACTCATCCATGACTAGCAGGTTAGGTTGAATGACTCACTTCCAGGGAAACACTCAGCACCAGTCCATCGCTAATCTTATCTGTCATTTCTTCAAGCGCCAAGGTTGAAATGGATATAGCCACTCAAACGGGCACAGGGGAGTGAGGTGTTGATGGTACCGTTCGATGCTTGAGCACCACCCATCTAACCACACGTCACGAACAAAGACATTATCACCTTCAGTGGGTGAAGGCTGAAGGATGCGTGCAGCTGTAAAGGGGCAATAACATCTGGTCACTTTACAGCGAAAACAGCAAAAGAACTAATTAAGATAAGATAAGATAAGATAAGATATTCCTTTATTAGTCCCACAGTGGGGAAATTTGCAATTGAGCACGTAGAAAATGGTATATGGTACACTTAGTTAAGCATTCATAACAAAGAGTATAGAAGCAAAGAGACAAAACTCTGGTGTTGTTGTTTTTTTACATTTTGGACTGAAAACGCTTATTTTATTTATAATATCTTATTGTTCAACAATACAATGTAACAATGTAACAATAGAATACAAATAATTTTGTTTTCTTTTATACAGCACTTTTTAGTTGGACGTTTTACTGGCGTCCAGTAGTCGCTTTCAGTCCAAAATGGCGGAAGCGTAGCTCTGCTGCTGGGCGCTGACGTTTCAATGGAACAAACAATTGACTTTAACTTCTCGGCAATATTCGTTCTTTGTTTATAAGTTGCAACATAGGGTTGGTAGCAATACATTTTTGTTATTATTTAGTCTGTTTATTGTCAATACTGTATATACTGCTCCTATTTTCTTTTATACTTCCTTCTATTTAAATGGTTCATATTTTGTTACACTTTGTTTAGCTCTTTTTTACTGAGTTAGTTGATGCATCTTGTTTTTTGCACTATCCCCTTTGCTGCTGTACACTGCAAATTTCCCCACTGCAGGACTAATAAAGGAATATCTTATCTTATCTTATCTTATCTTATCTTATCTTATCTTATCTTATATTTGTTGAAATTCTCATTACATCCCGACAGCAATCGATAAATTAAATGCCCTGACAAAAAAAATTGAAAGAAATCTGGTATCTTTGGCTGTCTCAGGACTATAATAAACCCGTTGATTGGACGGTCAACCTGCCGGAGTCTTCCACAAGCTGCAAGCTTGACAGTTCTGTTGACACCGCGAGGAGAAGCCGCTCCACAACTTGTTGTTTTTACACCTCAGTTTTTGTGTGTAGCCTACTTAACTAAACAAGCAAGATATGGCGTGTTAATTAGTGATCTTTAGAGGTGCTGGTAGGTAGATTTAGATACATTTGGCGAGAGCCAGGCTAGCTGTTTCCAGTGTATAAAATAAGCCAGCCCCTTCTCATTCCCTGGGCGTCAAATACCGAGGTTTTTGGTTATCGCCCTTTGGTCATCAGCGTTCGGTACCACTGCACAACTGGCACAATTGCCGTAATGTAAACCCATCCTCTGCAACAGTAAAATCTCCGAGAATGTGTGTCGGTAGTGTGGTGACGTAGTTTAAAGATTCATATTTACTGCACAGACGTTTGAGAGTGGTGTCAATCTTCTATAGTAACTCCCAAATGTTAAACTATTCTTTCAATAAATGGATTCTGGTATGGATGCTCTGCATCAACTGGTGAATTAAAAAGACAAATAAAGACAAAGCAAGAAAGGAAGCACCAGCCAAAGGGATTTTTCATAACATTGCCTTTTTAAGGGATCTATAAAGGATTGATAAATTATTTGTTAACCATTAAACATGCATTCCTTTCAACCTAACAAAACATCTTTACAAGGTATGTCGTATTAGAAAATGGTAGCGTACAATATTTTTTAAATATTTTTAAATTTTATTTTTTTGATGATATAAGAGGATTTGTTTTCTTGAACCTATACTCAATATGAACAGCACTGTGTGCACATCGTGTGTTTCAACTTCTTTGAAAGCAGTTTTCTTTATGAAGCGGTCATATTCAAACATGAATGACCTTCATGCCTTTAACGGCAGCGAGTGTGCTTTGCATTTTGATGGGCCGCCACGTGCACCGAGAGATGTTGTAATTTCTAACACGGACCTGATGAAGGGATTCCCCCATTACAGTCATTTCAGCAAATGAGGAAGGAGTAAGAAATGGCTCATGGGTATTAGGATGATGAACAAAAGAAGCATTGAAAGGGGAAGGTGTGGCAGCCATGTGTGAAATAAAATGCCTTCTACAAACTTCAAGTTTCAAGTTATTTATTGTCATATGCACAACAATTGCAGAGAATGGGCAATGAAAATCTTAGTTTTAAGGCTCACTCCAGCAACGCTCATACAAATATGTACAAAAAGAAAATCACGCAAGTAAAAATGAGAATCTAAGACATAAAATAGTGCAGATGTTTGGAATAGAAAAATATAAAATGATATATTTGTGGTAGACAGGTGTACAGTAATTGCAAAATGAATAAACTGTAATGTAAACAGGAATGTAGTATACGTGTAATCAATCCCTGCCAGTGATTGATCAGGTAATCAGTGGAAGGAAGACAACATCGCACCTTTATCTCATTAGGTACACGTGCCACTATTGTTCTTGCACCTCACAGAGAGGGGGCAGGGCAGTGTGGACAGCACCATCCCCCCCCTGCAAGCAGCCCCAACCACCTCCTCCCAGCTGCCCTGTGCACGTCTGGATGTTTGAAGACTATATATACCGTGTGGAGCAGCGTGGGGAGCTTTGTCAATAAGTCGGCCTCTGGAGGCAGGTAATCTTTATTCCTCCAGCCTGACAGCCTGCAGCCCTTTGTGTGATGAAGGGAGTGTCCCTCTGTGTCCCTCTGCTGCACATTGGTAGGTAGCTACTGAGGCAGTTTAATGCACGATATAAATCATACAGTAATCTCACTCTCTGTGTGAAACTGGGCAACTTCAAAAGTGATATTGTTTGTAATGCAGAATGCATCGATGATGAGGAAAAAATACCTGCCGATTGTTTTAGTGGAGCGAATCACGGGGAGCCTGAGAAGCAAATCCTCATCCATCCAGTCGAGGCCACACTAAGTGTTTCATCTGATAAGAAATTGTGTGAGAAAATCCCAATCTTGTGCTCAATATTAACACACACAAAATAAACACATTATAATGAGGGGCTTTTCAAGGTTAGACACTAATCCTCTCGAAGATAAAGATTAACCCCACAAACGAGTAGAAGTAGTAAAACAAGCTAAGTGGCAGTGCCTTGTGATTTCTTTAAAGCTACACCATTCTATATTTTTATAATAAAGGGGACCTATTGTGTTTATTTTCAGGTACATACTTGTATTTTGGGTTTCTACTAGAACATGTTTACATGCTTTAATGTTCAAAAAACACTTTATTTTTCTTATACCGGCTGTTCTGCAGCACCTTTTTTCACCCTCTGTCTGAAACGCTCTGATTGAGTTGGTGAACCTAACCAAACTCTTTGTACTCTGCTTCAGCTCTGCTCAAACTAGCCTAGACCTATTACATGCACAAAAAACTATAACACATACTAAACGAAAGGGAAAGAACATAATAGGGCCCCTTTAATGATGGGTAAAATGATAATATATAATGTAAAATGGGTCGCTTTTATGAACCCACAGAGAATTATCACCTGACTCTGCCGTTCCCCTCATCTCTACTGAGCGTTTCAGCATCTTCAAGGGCATCAATTAGTTTAATGTCTCACAGATTTATAGTTCAGTCCCGCTGTACGCAACCTGCCCAGCACCAAACAGCAGACACACAGACACAGTTAGCGACTAGCTGGTGAAGCATTTAGCAGCTTGAGTACTTTCTGTGGAGACCATACAAGAGCTGAATGGAGAATGGAAAGGAGAGGCCAAAACACATCTCCAAATGAATGCTAATGTTGTGTGCCTGCTGGATGTGTAGATAGGCGACTGTTTGCTAACGCGCTCGCCATTTTTAAGGTGTTGGTATGTCATTGTTTTGTCTACAGCTTGTTCTGTTGCCCCCAAGTGGCAAAAAAGAACAACAATTTATGCAGGTTTAAAGTGATAGTTTGGCATGTCTGTCTTGCAGAGTTAGATTTTTAAGACACGTAAAACCTTCAAAATCTGCGGGGTGTTTATTTGTGTATTTTATATCGAAAAACAAAACATTTAAATCTCTTAAGCTTGTGTTAACCACAGAACTTATTTCAGGCATCTAACTAAAAAAACATTAAAAAAAAACTTTGATTTCCAGACAAGGGAATCGGAAATGCTAAAATACTAACTCACTAAGGCATAAAGACTGGAAACAGAGGTTGGGAAATAGTCACATAACCCCCTGTAAAACTGCAAATTGCTGTTTTTACACTTCCGTTTTCGTGTGGATTAATCAAACAATATATGATGTGTGTATTAGTCAGCTACAGAGGTGCTGGTAGGCTGATTTTGTTACCTCTGGGCAGAGCCAGTCGAGCTGTTTCCTCCTGTTTCTAGTCTTAATGCTAAATTAAGCCAACCGCCTGCTGGTTGACCATTCGTACTGTAATGACTGACAAACTACTGTCGTCCTTTTTCAAATTTCTTTTGTTAAACAGCTCATATGACGGGATCACTTCCAGATTTATCTATTTCCCTCCAACTTCAGAGAGATTCAATCACGATGTAAAAGATGTGTCACTAGATAATGCATGCCGACCGTCATGGTGACCAGTTGTTTGTCACGCAGACCAGTGCAGGCTTTTCATAATCTTGAAAATCAGTCATCATGGTCAAATTAGGTTTAATTAGCCCTCTATATTTTGTAGTGTGTTTCTGGGTTGATTTGTGCTGCTTCAAAAAATAGGGACTAGGAGAACATCTTTTAACCATATATACACAGGCATACAGCGCTGGTTACTTGAGAGATCAATGTTACAGAATCAGAAATACTTTATTAATCCCCGGGGGGGAAATTGGGACGTTCGCTCTTATATAAACATAAAGAAATGTAAGAAAATAGAAATAAAGGAGTAAGTAACGTGTAAATTATGTACACAATGCTACAATATACAGTATAACACAATATATGTAGAAGTAAATAATAAGAATACGATGATAATATAAGAAATATGTACAAATATTTGCATTAAGACATACAATATATATAACCACAGTGCAAATAAGTAAATACAAAATGCTGAGAAGTGGGATGTATTAAGTGTATCAAATATTTACGTAGTTATTAATGGCCTTAATAAAATATCCTTTAGTGTCTTTATAAATGTGCATTGCCTATATTTAAATCATACGGGCCTGAAGATTAATGATAGCGTCATTACTCTCTCTGACCCTCTGACAGTTTCACACCTGTTCAGCAGCAGAGGAAATTAATGGTCACAGTGATGTGGCCTAATGACGCTAATGATAAAATGCTATATTTAATCAATGTATTACTTTATAATATCACTGGAAATAAGTGGATGGGTTTTTTTGGAATATGATGCAGATGCTGTGTGACAACATTACTGCAAAGCTCTGCACCAACTCTATTAAACAGCAAGACGGCGGTGAATCACTTCAATATTTTACTACTCAGGAACAAGAACAAAGAAAGAAAGAAGAAGAAGCCCTGATTAACATTGTGACAAAAAGCTTATCTTTCATGTAATCTTGCGACTGATCAGGCCACATCTGGCATTAGAGCTCTAACATAAGTGGAAATGGGAATTCTTGAAACAGAATGATATGAAACTGATCAGAGGAATCACTCTTTTATTTAAAGCTTTGAGCTCCTGATTATTAATTATTCCATTTGTAACACTTACTATTCACGTTTCTGCTTAACTTCTGGGCTTTAATCCCTCCTTTGATATTTTTCAACAACATAATGTTGAGCTCAGGTTTGTGTTGCATTTTTATACTTTCAATTTCTCTCTGTTCTCTGTCTCAAAATGCTGTGTCATAGTCTGCAGGCTGGATGTTGAATAGAAAGCCCTGGATGGGCTCAGCTGTTCTATTATGGATTAGGCAGCGGCAGCACAGACCTCTCACCTCCCCAAAGAGCTGAGGGAACATTTTGACGGTACACTGCGATCTTAAGATATGCCATTTATCTTAAAAAAAAATGTCAGATTGTGTGTGTGTGTGTGTGATGAAGATGGAAATAACTGATAAATATATAATATGCTTTTCTCAATTGCTGACCTTTTCTTATCAACCTTGAACTGACATTGCTAATATAAACCAGACTTCTGAAATTGGCTGTTTTATGAGGACATTACCATTGTTATAGACTTATAATCCAGAATGTCATAACATCAAAATGGATATCTTAATGTGAGTTTGACTGCAAATTACACCCGTTGATACTGTCAGTGGTTGCACGCTGCAGCACAAGATGACTCTAAGGGCACATCCCTGTAGGTTAAACTTGTTTTGCTGCACTCCTGCACCCTCCCTGGCCTCCTCCGAAATAATGAGTCCCAGCTGAATCAGGACCAAGCAGCACTTCTTATTCAAGTCACTGACTGTAGCCTAATCCCTGCAAAAGTTTGACAGAAAGTGTTTCAGAAAAGTAACACGGATAAATGTAAAGGAATTGGCATTTACATATGTATTTATTAACTGTACAGTAGGGCTGTCAAAGTTAACGCAATAATAGCTGCCCCATTTTTATAGCGAGAGAAACTAGATCATATGAAACTTAGAAGGAGGTCAAATAACGCTCCAAACTAATTCCGAGCTAAATTTTGGCGAGGAAAAACTAGCATGGCCATTTTCAAAGGTGTCCCTTGACCTCTGACCTCAAGATATGGGAATGAAAATGGGTTCTATGGGTACCCACGAGTCTCCCCTTTACAGACATGCCCACTTTATAATATATATATATAATTTTTTTAAACCAGATTTATCTCCACAGTGACACTTTGTGCCTCTAGTGCAGCATCAACAGCAGTCTGCAGAGCTTCGGTTCTGCTGCTTATGATGCACATATCAGTTTCTCAATGTACCTTCCTCCCTCTCCAGCTTTTGATGCAGCCAGCCGAAACCTAAAAATACCTTTCTTTTAACATCTTATCAGACATTTCCTTGTATAACAATGGATTTTTATATTATATCTGTCTAATCACTGCAGGAAGTGATGAATCACACCTTTCCACACCTGAGGAAAGAATGAGATTTCACCCCAGATAGTCCTGGTATGATTATGTGCTTTTAATATAATCTGCATTAACGTTTGAGAAGATGTGAATATTGCAAACTGCTATGACAAAATAAATAAAATTTCATTGTCTTTTTATAGGTTTTGCATTCATCATATGGTAGTTATGGGGCGGCTCTTGTGTTTAGGTGTATAATTATTGCATAATGCATGTGTATGTAGGTTTTTACCTATATGTACAAGTAAGTATTCCTTTCCAAAACACAAAAAAATGTGCAAACTATAGTAATAGAGTATTTGTATTAACCAGTTTGCATTTACTAATTTTGCCAAAATTTTAAAAATCTGTCAAAATGCAAAATTAAATGTTGATCGAGTGTCACATCTGGTATATGTGATCCTTGGACCGAAGAACAAAGAAAAAGAAAAACAGTACGTCAGCTAACCTTTGCTCTACTAATCAAATCTTTACACCTCAATCAAATTCTCTACAATATTGAAACTATTTTCTGATTAGTGAGATGCACTTTCCAGCTAATGTAATTGTATTTCTCAGGTTGAATACCCCCAATATCACTCCATCCATCTTCACAGAAGCATAGACGGAGGTCAGGAATAGGGCTGCGACCTTCCCCTTTGTTCAATGTTTTCCTTCAGTCTGTCTGTCTGGCTCTGCTGGCTCTGTCTCTGCTATTATTAGCACCAAAGGAAGAAAAAAATCACAGCGATGGCTTGGTGAAGAGAGAGAACGCCACGTCACACACAGGGCCCACCTCACAATGACTCAGTACTTTCTACCAGGCAAGAAACAGATTGAAAAGGTGACTTAATGCTAAATACTTCTTTAAGTGCATTTTCCCCGACAGAATAGTAGATTGCTTGTCAACACACTATTGCTGGTTGTTGCTTTCGCATGTTTTGGGCTCATCCACGTTAGATGAACATCTACCTCATTGTTCCATTATCTTAAATGTGACAATCTGCTCTCCTCAATGTTTGCTCTCTGGCTTCTGAAACCATTTCTATGCCTCTCTTCAGACCTCTTGGTCTGCCTGTCTCTCTCTCTAAGAGCTGTAATTCCCTAAGGCTGCTGAAGCACAGCAGGACGCTAGCAACAGACTCCAAGGCAACCGCAGCAGCAAGTCACAAATTAACACTTGGTTTACAGGTACAAAGAGAAGGTAAAACATGCATCACCATCTGTTGTTGAGTCAGATGGTAGAATGATTCATACCAACAATGCATTGAAAATGTGTTCGCCCGTCTGTGTATGCATTTAAAGGAAGACTCTGATATTTTGGGAAATTAGCTTGTTCAATAGCAGTTTCATTGCTGTGCAGGCTCAGTGATGTGCGTGGAAGCAGGGAGTAAACTCTGGCTTTACACATTGTATCTTTTGTAACATGTAGAAAAGAAAACACCTGACACTGGTTTATTAATGAGCAGTTAGCTAACTCATTTTCTTACTGACAAACCAGGAACCCATAATGGTGCAAAGCACCCAAGCCCCCAGGAAGAGCACCAGGCTTTAAAGAAAATTTTCTTAGTGGCCAAACGGTGGTACTTAAACTTCTGTCAGTCACGTGATGCCATTGGGCCCCAAAAGACTTTTTCCCATAGACTTACATTTAGAAAGAGACGTCTGTAAATCAGCGGATAATTTTTTTTTTTTAGATAAATCAACTTACCAGTACGAACACTTCATTTATTTAAATCATTAGGTCCTAAAAGTTGTAAAATGCACTAATAGCCAAATCTAGAGTTATTTCCCTTCCTCCGTTCATGTGAATGAGACCGAGGCAGGAGCGAGGGCTGGGAGGCGGAGTTAAAGTAAACGCTACTGCGCCTGCTCTATGGGCCCAGTGGTTGCGGAAGATCGCCGGATAATCCGGGTACTTTATCTCCCGACAGTCGAGCCATTTTTGCTTCATGCCCCACTGAGCAACTTTCATAGGAATGAACGGGGGAGCCCGCTTCCGACACAGTTCTTGTTATACATCCATGCCCCAAACGACCAATGTACCAACTGTACAGGAGTTAGCTGTAAGCTAGCAACATACACACCAACCGTGCGTGAAAGAACCAGAAACTGGTTCATTCCGTAATTGTCCTCCAGTCTCTCTCCATTTTTCTCTTGTCTCTGTACATTTATGAAGTCAGTTCATAAAGCCGCAAATTTTTCCCCTAAAGTTGAAACATTTTCAACACGTGCAGATGCTTCACCTCAGTCCACAGCGCCCTGGGCAAATTTGTGCGTATTCACGTGTCACTATTGATTTTACATGCAAGCCGCATCTAAAATTCAGCTGGCATTCTGAATGCACGACTCGAAGAAGCTTAGACGAAGATTAAAAAGGAATGTGACCATCTCATCTTTCTGCCTTTTATGGTTTCTGTTAGTGTGATATGGCTCTTCTTTGTGTGTGGGTAAGGTCACGCACATTCACATTTAATATGTCTGCAGAGCCGACGCCTCAGTCCAGTGAAGAGGGATGGCTTTGATCCGGAGACGCTGACAAACAGGTGAAATTTACGGCCATGGCCCCCTCGCTCCAACCATAATTTCCACCACCATCACAGCCCCACACAGACACTTATTACCAGACAGAACATAAAACATGCTTCTCCCTCAACACAGTCTCCTTTATCCCTCAAGATAGCAAAGGCGAAGATGTGAAATGGAACGATTGCCACAGTCAGCGAGGAGTGTGCATACAGATGATATTCATTAACCTCTCAAACCCCACTGACCGGCCTGTCATTGCAAATCCATAATGTGTATCCAAATGTTCAGAATATTAATTAATTTTTTAATTCTGGGGGAGATCCCAAAATTTCAGAATATGTCCTGATATGTCAGGTTGAATTTGGGAAAATGTGTATAAAATGATGCATCTGGATTAGAATATGTCTGTTTGATAGGATGGCGTAACCATAAAAACATGAACTCTTGGGTTTGAATATTTCACTCAGAGTAAGAGCTTCAATGACGAGTATACAAGAATACTTTCCTTCAGTGTGTCATTTAGTGGGTGCATGGTAAACGTCTGCAAAGTTACAAAGCCCAAAATCCAAACCAAAGGGAGTTACTCTCCCCCACACTAACACTGCTCCTGAACTGCCTGAAACCCCTTGATTGAAGTCCTGCCTTTTCTTCCGTAACATGGTGATGTCACCAAGTAACACATTTGCATAATACCTTCGTAGCAGCTAGTTTGGCACGCCCCCTCAAACAAAACTAGTTAGAGCGGAGCTGGAGCAGTGTCTGAAGAGTTTTGTTCGGTTGACCAATCACAACAGAGTGGGCCAGCTGACCAATCAGAGCAGACTCGGGAAAGGGTTCGGGGACAGGAGCTCAAACAGAGCGTTTTAGACAGAGGGTGAAAAGAGGTGCTGAAGCACAGCCGGTATGAAAAAAATGAAATGCTTTTTGAACATTAAAGCATGTGAACATGGTCCAGTAGAAACACAAAATACAAGTATGCACCTGTAAATGAGCATAATAGGTCCTCTTTAATGTACTGAGATGTGAGAAATCAGTAGAGAAACGTGTTTATCCGTGAACTGCTAGGCTCAGTTTTTCCTGAGCTCTTTTTATTACAGCATAAAAATAACGTTTTTACACAACACTGCGAGTATTTTAAGACAAGCATGTGTGCAATAATTATAGAGTGACACACTTGAGAAATCAGCCAACTGCAACGTATGCTGATTGCATTGGGACTGAAGGACTAAACACCCTCCGAAAGCTTTCAGCAGCTATAAAATTTCAAATTAATCCCAGAGTTTCCTATAGGAGGCAATATTTTCTACATGGTATTCATGTGTTTTTATAGCCTCGTAACACTCTTGTGTGTTTTTTATGGCTGTGAGGGGGGGCCAGGGTGGCTCAGGTGAGACTTAAAATAGAAAGTTGAAGCACTCTTCAAGTTTGAAGCACGAGGAGGGAGGGCTATTTCATAACGGGGCTTTTACAGTGGCATCTCACACTGAATGGCTCCCACCACACCTTCTACTCAGCAGCATTGCAGGGGTATAAATCTTTGAAGAGAACTGCAATCTGCGTCACACATGCACAACCAGCGCCGAAGCTGGCCCACCCAGTTGGTGGGAGAGGAGAGATGGGCTAATCAGAGACAATCCACGAGGCCTAAGGTCTCAAGGTCTAGGACGGTGTGTGTAAGTATGTGGTGCAGCGGCGGGGTTACAAAGGTCAACGTACAGTACAGCAGCAGGTAATCCATCATATTTCTTTAATACACATTCAGCACTGTGGCCCTGAGAAGCAGCAGAAAAAATATATCTCCAGGAAAGAGGTCATGGTCATTGTGCTGGTCCAAAGCAATAGTTACTTTTACAGATAAATCAAGGCAACACTGAAAACATGATAGAAGAATATTTATATGACAATATAATGGCGCTCGACATTGAACCTTTAATAGATAAAACGTCTTTCTCTACATTTTCTTACATTTGCTGCATCATTCTAAGTGTGCAGCGGAAGGAAAACTCCTCACTTTGGTTGATCTGTTGATCATGCAGAAGAATAGCATGTTATAATATATATTATATACTGTATATAATATTCTCTCCACCATCCATCCTATTATTATTAAACCACATTGACTCCTCATTAATCAGCGGTGGAGGAAGTACTCAGATCTTTTGCTTAAGTAAAAGTAACAATATCACAGCAAAGAAATACATTAAATTTCTATCGACCATTTCGACGGAATTGCGTTGCTAGGCAACAGCGTGGGTACATGTTTACTTCCTGTCAGCTGATGTCATTCACATACACTGCAACAGGAAATAAACTGGGACACATTGGGAATGTTTGCAACTGTGAAATGGTCTATACAATAGACTTAAAGTACCAATAGAAAAAGTACTCATGATACACAATGGCCCATTTCAGAATACTGTACATAATATTATTCGATTATTATTATTACTGATGCATTATATTACTTCAGTGTTGCAGTTGGTAAAGGTGGGGCTAATTATAATGACTTTATATACTGCTGGGTGGCTTGTGAATTTCCCCCCTGGGGATCAATAAAGTCTATCTTACCTTAACCTATAATATAACATAATAGTTTATTTGTCGATTATATTTTTTATTATTAAAGAGGACCTATTCATTTAATGTTCAAAATGCTTTATTTTTCTCATACCGGCTTGGTGAACCGAACCTTTCGGACTCCGCTCTAGCTAGCTTTGTTTGAGGCCGTGCCAAACTAAGTGCTAGGCAAAGTGTGTTACTTGGTGACATCACAACGCTACAGAAGAAAAGGCGGGACTTCAAGCAATGCGTTTCAGGAACAGTGTGTCTGTGGGGGAGAGTAATTCTATTTGGTGTGGACTTTGGGCTTTATAGCCCAATAGCAGACCTTTTACATGCACAAAAGAACTATATAACACAGGAAAGGGAAAATAATAAGCATAATAAGTCCCCTTTAATTTTAATCTGCAAAGTAAATAGGAGCTATAGATATCAAATGAATGTAGTGGAATAAAAAGTACAACATTTCCCTCTGAAAAGTAGCAGAGTAGAAGTATTAAGTAGAACAAAAATACTCATGTAAAGTACAAGTACATCAGAATTGTACTTAAATACTTGAATAAATGTACTTAGTACAAATGTGAGTGCAAAATATGATATTTTCTAGACCACTAAAAGGTGGGTGTTGCATATAAAACAAACATAATGAAATCACGTGCAGCCTCAATAATGTCAAGTCTTTATTGATATATATGGTGTCATACAGCAATACATAGTAATAACAGTAAAGAGAATAGCATGTCAACTACATTCGATCCCTATGCTTTAGTAGTCACGGTAGCTCTAATAATAAAGAGATTCATAAATGATTAAACACCCCACTTAACAGAATCATACACATCACACACATGGCCAGAAAAAAAGCTGCTGGTGTTTTAAGGCATTTCACATCCTACAGTTATTTGTTCTATGGCTAAATCTTGATTGGTTGGTGGTTTTTGTATTAGTGATGTACTGGGTTTTCAGAAAAATGCTTGATTTCAAGGAAGTGGTGTTGCATGTGCACTTAGAAAAGTTTGGCAGTGCAGTAGTAGTAGTAGTAGTAGTACTGTAGTAGTAGAAGTAGTAGTAGGAGGAGTAGTAGTAGTACTGTAGTAGTAGAAGTAGTAGTAGGAGTAGCAGTAGTGACATTTTTTTCCTCGGACAGAGGATAAAGATAAAGGCTTGATATTTGCAACCATGAACCATTCATCCATTTTTATAGCTGTATACTATAAAATGCTGCTTATATCTTGTACATTTCTGCGGCTTTACACTGGAATTCAGTAATCCACAAAATAAAATGCCCAACTTTCAGCTTCTCCGCCCCCTAAATAATCCCAGTTATGATAGGCCACAGTGTAGAGATAAAGACACACTCACTACAGTACTAAGTTACTTATCACAAGTAGAACAACAATCCAGAACAGTCTCAATCAGTAGGTTTTTGTTTTCACTGTAAGTGCAGTTTGTCAGGGCGTGGGTCGCCATGACCAGCAGCAGGAGGATAAGCTGTGTTAAAGTCGGCAGTGCACGAGTAGAAAACAAAACCAAGCTACACATCTCTCATACTAAAGGATTTCTAGTGGTGAGGTCGTACTACAACGGACATCTTATCCAGTCATGGCCACATGTATAAAGAGAGAGGTCAAGTTGTTTCAAACACGTCGCGGTCTGGCGGCTCCTGACGGCTCCTGACTGGTATTTGTGCCGTATTCTGAGCGTTGATGGCATGGTTTTCTTCTGGCTGAGTGATTACGGTATGGATTCTGGGGCTCAAATGTGCTTAAAGCATCATGGGAAATGGTGTTGAATATGCAAACAATTCATCGCACCAAGGTGGATCTCAGAGAATCTTGTGCTAAAGCGTAGTTTACAATTCAGTCTCTAACTGACTGGACTGGTTCAAGAGAACGATCACTTCCTCTTTCTTATCGTACTAGCTGCATTTTTCCTCCTTCACAGCATCTTTGCTTGACTCTTCCCTGTATACTTCATAGCACATTGTGCAAACTGTTTACCAAATTTGGTAGTTTTGACATTCTTATAGAAGCACCTTAGAGAGGATTTTAACTTCTTATCTTTATAGCATTGACATCCTACAGTAAGAGTTATAACAGTAGTCTCAAATCTAGCCTACAGGCTAACAAGCACATGTCTATTACAGTTATTAATGAGTGTTGTGCACAATGATGCTCAGCATGGTAGATGGTGAAAAGGAAGGCATGAGCCGGCCTTTTTTTACTATGAAATCGTGTCGAACGAGCAATGGGTCGATGGATTCCATGCAAGCATGACATCTACATACACCATGCAAATTATGCTTGGTTAATACATTTGTTTTCGTGTTTGCTTCAAATCTCATTTACGGGAATCGACTTTTGAGAAACTTCCCCGGGAAGTTAAAAAAGGAAAGTCTTCCATACTGTTGTCACGCAGAGATGACTGGACCGCAGTCAAACTACTGATAAATCAAAAGAATTGTGCAAGGACATATTTTGAACTCCATTTTTAAGAAAGGGACTCATCATATTACCTCAGCAACACACTATCATATATTATTGTTTATCTTGGCTGGTTTCCTTTAACTGCAGACAGTGTGCTTTCAAACTAAACTAAATTCCACTGGAATGTGTTTAGTGTTTCTCACAGCTTGTGGTAGTAGTGAATGACCAGAGTTATTATCTACCGTGTTTTCAGTGTCACATGTTGATGTAACATCAGCCCGAAGTGCGACGGACCAGTTGAGTATTATATCATGAAGGACCATACTCCTGTAAGAGATGCTACCTACAGTAAGTGCTCGTTGCTGTTCGAGGTTGAGTGTGTGAAGGAGAAAGAGAGAGGGCACAGATGTGCTGTGGTTTCGTACAGAGTGATGGTTACAGTAGTTATAATGGATTTCCTTTGGGGGAACACACGTGGGGGGACAAAGGGGACAGGGAAGGACAAACTCACGTAAACACAAACATCTAGAGCCCACACTCTATGCACTTGTGGACATCTGGCACACAATGGTGCACTGCAGATAGAAACCATGGCGATCTTACTGTGCTTATAATAAGGAGGCAATAGATCCCTACAAGTGCTGAAGTGTAAAGGCTCAGGGTTTGTTTTAGCATGGGATATGCAGGGGTAAGGGGGTCAAAAACAAGCTTACAGTAGGCTCTTAGTTTTTCTGATTGATGGGAATGTCGCTGGGGTCTTGCTGCTTCTCCGTCTTCTTGGTGGTGGTGACCACCGTCTCCTCGTAAACCTCACGCTGGGACACCTTGCCTCCGGACTTGCTCTGCTGCTGGTCCTCGTCCTTGCCCTCCCTCTTGGAGCCCTTGCTGGAGCTGGTGTACATACGGCTCTGGTAGTTGTAGCCCTGCCCAGCGCTGGCGCTCATGGAGGAGCCAGAATAGGTGATCCCCGTCCCCATGTGGCTCTCCCCCCCTTCCAGGAGTTTCCTGCAGAGGACGATGCAGGGGAGGGTTTGGAAAGGAGTAATGGTGGTCAGGAGCAGCATTTTAACAAGGGAGGGAGTGACTCTACCCCCTAAAAAAATGCCTGTATCTCTTTTTAAATCCCATTTCATAGAGGTTTTATCATAACTGATGGCGTGTGAGTTGTCTTTGAGAGAAGAACCTCACCTGTAAGCTGCAATTTCAATATCCAGTGCCATCTTGACATTGAGCAGATCCTGGTACTCCCTCAGGTGACGAGCCATCTCGCCCTTAGTGGCCCTCAGATCATTCTCCAGGTCTACCATGTTGTCCTAAGTATAATCAAAACAACACAAGAAAAGTAGAGCAGGGTTAAAGATAGAAATAATAGGCTGTGACCACATTTCTTGCAGAGGAATAATCGCAATGGCCCCAAAACAAAGACCTCTGTCATTCCTAACCATTGTGTAGCTGATTTGAGAGCAAAATGGGTGAAATGTTTGTCCTATTAAAAAAAACATCCACTCAGTTGGGAGTGCTGTATCCAAACCAGCACTGAAATCCCTCATTGAGAGCTCACACACTCTGTGGGCGTTGTCAGATGCAGCTGCTGAGCGAGCTGTCCTGGCGGAGTGAGTTTCAGCACCACGGACAGAGCTCAGCTGCTCCTCTCATTGTTATTGCTCTGACATTCACATCTTATAAGAACAAAAAAAAAAACGCCATACAGTGTATTCATTTCAATGTAAATAAACTTTTATGACTGAAAAAAAAAAAAAATGTCCCTTCTTATGCTCTCTTAACAATCAATCAATCAACATTTATTTGTATAGCCCTTTACAATAACCAAAATGTACCCAAAGTGCTTTACATTAACATCAAGAAATAACAGGAATAAAAACATTACATATCATAAAAAGTTAAAGAGGGACACAAATACCCAACACCTCACCTCCATACCATTATTGACACACAGTACACCTGAACTGAATGGACTGACATGCTGTGCAATATGCTGCCTTCCACTGTGTAATTGTCTGATATATATTAATTATTTCTTTTTTTAAATATTTTTATGAGAGCTACAAGTTCTTTTAACATGGTCATGGAGCATATATACTGTATATTTGTATTCTGGGGGTATCGTTCC
>CAKAKR010063805.1:10647-22327 GCA_916700685.1 Adelosebastes latens | reverse complement strand
AGTTTAGCTCTGAGAATATCTAGTGAATGTACAGTGGACGTTTGTGCAGAAATAAATGCTGCAGCTCCTCCAGACCAACAGAGGTTTCCTGTGTCTTGGGAAGTAACGGGGCTCCGCAGAGAGAAACGTTACCGTCTCGTTACAGACCGGTTGCCGGTGTCTTCCTGCTCTCTCCGGCAGCGGGCGGAGGGAGACGAGTTTCTCGCTGGGGAGCCCCGCTGCTGAAGCCTGCGCTGAGGCAGGAGTAGCAAACACAGCATCAGCATTGATTCATGGAGAGACCTTCGTCTGGTCAGCTAACATTACTGCCAAGCAGCTGAAATATAGAGTGATATTGTGCTTTTAGCTGACGTGTGTCGCCTCACTGCGATGCTCGTTCATGTCCATTTAGAGCGAGCACAAGCACGAGCCCGACGCTGACTTTCGTTGATTTCACGGCCACAGGTGTCGCTGTTAAGAAGCATTTCTGAAAGTTACAAATAGTCCCTTTAATTGTGATTAATCTGTTCAGAATGTACCTTAATGTCCCATATTGTGCTCATTTTCAGGTTCATACTTGTATTTTGTGTTTCTACTAGAACATGTTTACATGCCGTAATGTTCAAAAAACACATTATTTTCCTCATACTGTCTGCCTGAATATACCTGTATTCACCCTCTGTCTGAAACTATCCGTTTTAGTGCATTTCAACGGAATTGCAACGGATTTGCGTTGCTAGGCAACAGTTGGGATCCATGTTTACTTTCTGTCAGCTGATGTTATTTACATACACTGCAACAGGAAATAAACTGGGACATATTTAGAATGTTTACGTTTAAATCGTGTAATGGTCTAAATATTGCATATTTGGGACATCCCAAATGGACAGAAATCTTAACGGCTTGTTTCAAACACACAATTTCTGAATACAGGCTGTGTGTATTTATCTGTATATTGAGCGTTTTGATAGTTTAACAGTATTTATATAGCACTTAAACCTGCTTTATAATGTAAAATAACTGAAAATCTCACTTTTTCACAATATGGGAGCTTTAAAGGGAGATTTGTCAAGTAGTTAATACTCTTATCAACACACACACACACACATTTTTACATACAGTATATTTCAAAAATCCATGTTTAACTCTTACATATACTCACATATTGTCACGCTCATGTAGTTTAGAGACTTACATATATGTATTATTACCGTCTCATCTCTTTTGGTATACTTGACTTTTACTGGCACAAGAAGTTGCTCCTTATAGCCAGAAGGTCTCTTTCAAACCAGGAAATACATGTGTTCCGCTAATTTGAAGTCAAATTGGATTCAAATTCATTTCAATTTTTGTTTGTTTGGACTTGTTTACTCAAATAGCTCCTCTCGTGGTGTTCCCAGGGAGCGTACGTTGTTGGTACAGACAGTGTGTGTGCTTTAATTTGATTGGTGCAATATCTGTCTGGATGAGCAAATTGTTTGCAATATCACTTCAATTCCAAGAGCCTAACAGGCAGTCAAACAGCTGGAGGGATAATATCATGAGCACTGTCCCAACCTTGACTTGAGCACTGCATACATTACCCTGTCACTCCCTACGTTACTCTGCACTGCGATTGGAATCAGGGGGTAACGCACGGACGTATGCTGAGTTTACAGTACTACCCGTTGCCGTGTGCCGTTGTCTTTCATGAGGCCACAATCTGACCCATGAAAGAGAGCAACCCTGTCTCCTACAAAATGAGTTCCCATTAGGGCTGTCACAGTTAACACAATAATAACATGTTAACACAAATTCATTTTAACGACACTAATTTCTTTGAGATTTTTAGGTTGTAGCGGGCTCAGTTTTAAAGTTAAAGTGAAGATATTGACATCATATGAAACTAGAAAAACCTTGGTACTAACCATGTCATACTAGCTTGTCATGAAGGTGGCTAAATAACGCTACAAACTTACACTAAATTTTGGCGAGGAAAAACTGGCATGGCCATTTTCAAAGGGGTCCCTTGACCTCTGACCTCAAGATATGTGAATGAAAATGGGTTCTATGGGTACCCACGAGTCTCCCCTTTACAGACATGCCCACTTTATGATAATTACATGCAGTTTTGGGGCAAGTCATAGTCAAGTCAGCACACTGACACACTGACAGCTGTTGTTGCCTGTTGGGCTGCAGTTTGCCATGTTATGATTTGAGCATATTTTTATGCTAAAAGCAGTACCTGTGAGGGTTTCTGGAAAATATTTGTCATGGTTTTGTGTTGTTAATTGATTTTGAATAATAAATATAGACATACATTTGCATAAAGCAAACATATTTTCCCACTCCCATGTTGATAAGAGTTTTAAGTACTTGACAAATTTCCCTTTAAGGTACATTTTGAACAGATGAAAAATGTGTGATTAATTTGCGATTAATCGCCATTAACTATTTTAAGTAATGCTGCTGATGAAACCATAGAGAGAACCAGGTCAGAGAATAATTATGTCCTGCTGCCTCCATCTGTCTTGCCTAGTCATCAATGTAGACTGTGATACAGTATTACAGAATCCTTTAAAATCACTTTAATACTCGTATTACTTGTTGACAGTGAAAAAAACATGTATATATGCAGGATATACATGAATATGAGAGCGGAAATATGTGTAAAATGAATTTATGTTGGAGGACAAGAATGAATTATGACTTGCACAGCCTATTATAGACAGATATTAACTGAGAGCTTTCATAATGGACTCTGTCAAACCTCTTTCATGTCCTCAGAAGTCAAATGAACACTTCAAACTGAGCTCAGCTGGACCCTTCACCGCTGGTTCTTTTAATTAATGTTTAAATGAGTCTTCAGGATCTCCAGAGTAACACATCTGACTCCTGCAGAGACACACCGGGAGGTTTAATCGCTCCAACAGGAACCCTTCCAAAAGCTATTCTTAGAGCAGAAGTGGAGTTAACGGTTCACAGTACACTGGATGTTCCCAGCATCCACTCCTGATCCCGACTCTGACAGCCACAGCGACAGTGACCCTAGCTGGACTCTCTGGAGGATTATGGGTAAAAAACCCTCAGAATGACATACTGTAAACTCTGGTCGTGTGTTCAACCAAGCATTCAACAACACACACACACACACACACACACACACACACACACACACACACACACACACACACACACACACACACTGACAGTAACGCTCCACTGACTGGAGGAAAGTTGAGGAAATGTCACATTTGTCTGAAAAGTTGGTTTGACAGCAGAAACTTGACGAGAGGAGAAAGATTCACATTTTCTCAGAAGAGAATCTGACTGGGGCTGTAACTAAGTACATTTACTCAAGTACTGCAGGCTACTTGTACAAGTACAAATTTGGGGGATAAATTACTTGATTATTTTGTTTTCATGCTACTTTATACGTCTACTCCACTACATCTCATAGTACTTTTTTACTAGGGCTGTCAATTGATTAAAATATTTAATCGTGATTAATCGCAAATGAATCCCACATTTTTTATCTGATCAAAATGTACCTTAAAGGAAGATTTGTCAAGTATTTAATACTCTTACCAACATGGGAGTGGGCAAATATGCTTGCCTAATGAAATTGTATGTATATATTTATTATTGGAAATTAATTAACAACACAAAACAATGACAAATATTTTCCAGAAACCCTCACTGGTACTGCATTTAGCATAAAAAATATGCTCAAATCATAACATGGCAAACTGCAGCCCAACAGGCAACAACAGCTGTCAGTGTGTCAGTGTGCTGACTTGACTATGACTTGCCCCAAAACTGCATGTAATTATCATAAAGTGGGCATGTCTGTAAAGGGGAGACTCGTGGGTACCCATAGAACCCATTTTCATTCACATATCTTGAGGTCAGAGGTCAAGGGACCCCTTTGAAAATGGCATGCCAGTTTTTCCTGGCCAAAATTTTGCCTAAGTTTTGAGCGTTGTTTAGCTTCTTTCGCAACAAGCTGGTGTGACATGGTTGGTACCAATGGATTCCTCAGGTTTTGTAGTTTCATATGATGCAAGTATCTTCACTCTAGCTTTAAAACTGAGCTACAACCTAAAAATCTCATGTTGCGTTAAAGAAATTAGTGGCATTAGAAAAAAACGTGACTGCCCTAAGAGTAATGTAAGACAGTATTACATTGTCACACCAGCTAAATGAAAGCACAGGCTAATAACTGGTTTCAGGATAATAGTGAAAAAACTATAATATCCTTTATGAAGCATACACTTAAAATAAGCAAGTCAAAAGGATTTTGCGGTGGCACAATTATGTTAAAGCACAAATTATACCTCAAAATACCTCCTCTGATCTGTACTCCATCTTCAGATGAAGAAACTATGCATTAACAATCAAATAAGTTTTGAATAAATCTAATCTATACACTGCTCTGAGTGGCTGATGTATAAAGGGAAGCATTCTCACTTTTGCTGACACTGATGATAATCCCGATTGTTAAATCAAACACAGTTTATCAATCCATGCTCTTGGTTTTGCACACAAATGTTCACATCAGTATTTTTTTTTTATTCCAATATGTAATTCACTGTCTAGTAAATATGTGCTCTGATCACCAAATTGTGTGATGAGAAGAATGGAAGCTAATGCACGTCTGTATGTTCATTATTTAGTGCATTTGTTGCATATGAGACAATGTTAGTGATTGTATAGTATTTTTTTCATTGTATTGACAGGCATTGGGCTTTGGCAAGTTCTCTGTGATGGGTTGGAGTGCGGGAGGAATCACTGCTCTGATTGCAGCAGCGAAGAACCCCGACCTGATTAAAAACATGGTTGTATGGGGGGCCAACGCCTTTGTTTCCGAGGAGGACGTCAAGGTTTACAACAGTAATCTGCTAATGTAGTCCCAAACTTTGTGAACTGTGCATGGTGTAGTCTTTCCTAACTGTGTATATTGTGTTTCCTCCTGTGTGCATGGGTTTCATAGTGAACCGTGATGACGCCAAGACCCAATCGGGGGAAAGAAGGATCATGGATGGGTTGTATAGAGCAGAAGTCTTTGATAAAACCTGGTCGGCCTTTTTGGATGCATTCTCACAATTTGCAAATAGACCAGGAGGTACCTAATCCATGTTGTTACAGACTCATTACACATGTGAAGCTGAAACTGAAAACCATCCGATATAATAAAATCAAGACATGGAGGGGAAATTCTTTGCAGTCATAATGTGATTATAAGGTAAGTTGTTGTTTTGATGCAACACAGTCTAAAGACAATTCTTGAAATAGTCACAAAATTGAATCTATTTGATTTGTGTATATAGGCACGAAATCCCTTTCTAACGCTCAGCACGACTTTCAACAACGTATTTTTTGTGCATTTTCCTACAAGTGTCCAGCAACATGTGAAGCACGTGTCAATTTTAACTCCAGTCTTTTAAAAAATAAAACTATTTAGTTAAGCTTGAGAAAAGATTGACTTGGTTAGGTTTAGGCAACAAAACTCAGTTAGGTTTAGGAAAAGATCGCGGTTTGGGTTAAAACAACACCGGAAGTGGCGCAACTTAGGAGGGAAGATATTCATTTCTGCCACAAGATCTCTACTACTTTTATACAAAAGGAACATATGGATGCTCTTTAATTTGGTTATGTTCTAATAAATGTCAGCTGAAAAGAGTAAAACCAAAACGTTAACTTAAATGTCCTCTGGTCAGGGAGTATCTGCCTGGAGCTTCTGCCACTAATCAGCTGTCCAACCCTCGTTGTCCATGGAGAGAAAGACATCAATACGCCCATTTTCCACGGACACTTCCTCCACGAACACATCAAGGGATCATGGTGAGACAACAAACACACACACACACACTCACACACACACTCACACACACACACACACACACACACACACACACACACACACACACACACACACACACACACACACACACATTTAAAGGGGAACACCACCTAAATTAAGAATTCCAATATGTTATTTCCATGGCCTAGGAAATTTCAATCAATATTTGTGAACATGAGCTACTCTCTCTCAAAGCCAGAAACAAGAGAAGTAAGTCTCAAACTTATGATGTCATAGGGTATAAAGTGTGGAGCTGCTCCAGACAATGAATGGGAGACTAATTTGTGGAACCACAGAATACCAAAATACCCAAATGAGCTTTAGTTTAATGTAGTGTTCTAGGTTGTGAAACAGAAAATGTTCCCATATACTCAGAACATTCCTCTGGGTGCTCTCAGTGTCATCTATAACATCTTTCCCTATTCATTGTCTATGGAGCGGTTCCACACTTTATACCCTACGACATCAGAAATTTGAGTTTTAGCCCTCTAGTTGTTGGATTTGGGAGAGTTGTTCATGCTTACTTTTATTTTTTGGACTGTCTTAGAACATAGGAATAACGTGTTTGAATTTCGAAAAAGGGCGTAGTTACCCTTTAAACAACATTACAATTACCTCAAATTCAGGAAATGACACAAGTGATGTGTATACCCTTCCTTTTCTTTAATCCTAAATCTAGATTACACCTGATGCCATATGGTCACCACCATCTCCAAATTGAGCACACCGATGAATTCAACAAACTGGTGGGAGACGTTCTGGAAGAGTGATAGATTAATTAACACTGCAAAATAACAACCATGATCATTTTGTGGAGAAGAACCAGGGTGACTGCAAATATTTACACTAACAGACTTCATTTTGTTATCAATTATTTCATTTCGTCTCTGTTTTCATGAAGCATCAATTGTTAAATTGTTCCCTGTAATTTTGTAATGGGTTATGCATGAATAATGGTGATGTGTTTTGTTTTTTTGTCTGATGGGTCTTACTTGTCTGTCTGTTTATGGTAACAGTATGTCTATTGTATGCTTACTTTTTCTCAAACTGAGCTGCCTATGGATGCAAAATGAATTTCAGTGCAAACTGACAATAAAGTTGTATCGTATCGTATCGTATCGTATTGTATCGTAAATACTTTTCTATAATTACTTTTTTATGAAGGATGTAGGTGACTTCTTTCCCATATTATGTAACTCTCTAACATTTGCTGTAATCATGGCTAGTACAACGTTAAAAAACAAACACTAATGTAAAGCTAAACTATACAGCTGTATCAATAGCTGTAACCTCACAAAACTTAGGTCAAGATATTACGAAATGTCAGAAACATTAGTTATTTATTTTGTCCCTAACAAAGCAGCCTAAAATAAAGTCATGAAAAGGCCGTAACATCAGCTGCTAACTTTGGTGATTACAAGACTAATGATGACGAATGATTTCACATTGAAAATGATCTATTAGCATTAATACAAGCCATTAATTACAACTTATAAGCCCTTTATTAAACCTAAGTTAGAACATGTTGATTTATATTTAATCTTTAATTTACACAGTAAAATGTGGAGGGATGTAACTAAGAACATTTGCTCAAGTACAGTACTTCATTACATTTATTTGAGTATTTCCATTTTCTGCTACTTTATACTCCATTAAATGTATCTGACAAAAATATAAATCAACCAACGCATTATGATGTATTATTCCAAGCAAATTGGAAAGAAAAAAGCGTTACGCCTGGCGTTTTCCAAATGTTTTTAGACGCGGCATGTGTACGGTCCCTTACATTAATACTGTGATGCATTTCTATTACACTGTTCTTTATAAATAAATTACAGCAAAAATGTATTGAATGTGTATTCTCATGTTTTCTACTTTTATTAAATTTGTGGGGAATTAAATGCAAAAGCGGCAGATTTCATTACCTTTTATAAATAAACAGTAACATGCTGGCATATACTGTAAAATTACAGTAAAACCCACTTATCCAACTGTCGTGTACTGTAATCCCATATACAGTAATATACTGTCAAAACAAATTACAGTAGTTGCTGTAAAATAACAGTAAAATACTGGCATCCCTGATGCACAAATAAGCTGTCAAAAACATGCAGGCTTTCTCACCACATTGACTTTTCTTGTACATAGTTGTCCTCAGTCTCATTTGCTTAAATCGGTCATGGAGGAATCACAATTTAATTGAGACCGGTAAATTAGTTGTATTGTTCTTGTTAACTGTATTTTACGTAGTAGTAATATTTGTGGATGTGTTGTGGTTGTGCCTTTTGAGTAAAGTGAGAGAGTTTTGAAGCAGACGTTTTGCTGGAGATTACTATCTCTACACCTCAGAGCACTCAAGTCACATGCTTATGTACATTCCGTTGTCTGAATAGCTTCAGGACTTAACAGCAGTATAACACCAGTATTACTATCTCTACACCTCAGAGCCCTCAAGTCACATGCTTATGTACATTCAGGTGTCTGAATAGCTTCAGGACTTAACGGCAGTATTCCTAATTGCACTTCATGTTTACCAAACAAAGCAAGGTCAATATGGTTGCATCACATTAAGTAAACATGTTCTATTACATGTTATATTGTTATATTATATTATTATTGTATTACATGTTTATTGTATTATAGTACATGCAGTGGTGGAAGAAGTTCTCAGATCTTGTACTTCAGTAAAAGTAGCAATACTACCATGTAGAAATACTCTCTTACAAGTAAGAGTCCTGCATTTAAAAAAGTAAAAGTTCAGAAATATTAGCATTTGAATATACTTAAAGTACCAAACATAAAAGTACTCATTATGAAGAATAATGTATATTATTGTATTCTAATTATTGATGCCTGAATGTGTTCATCACTTTAATGTTGCAGCTGGTAAAGGTGGAGCTCATTGTAATGACTTTATATACTGCTGGGTAGTTTAATCTATAATAATACATCATTTATTAGTTGATTATATTTTGTATTAATAATCTGAGTCTGTAAAGTAACTAAAGCGGTCAGATAAATGTAGTGGAGTAAAAATTTTAATATTTCCCTATGAGATGTAGTTGAGTAGAAGTAGAAAGTAGCAGAACATGGAAATACTCAAGTAAAGTAGAAGTACCTCAAAATTGTAATAAAGTACAGTACTTGAGTAAATGTACTTTGTTACATTCCACCACTGAGTACATTTTATACTGTTGTGTTTTTCAAAGCATTCTTTACTGTTCCTGTTGGAATAAAATAATTGTTAATTATTTAACTGCAAAGTAGTAATGTGTTTTTGATGCCTTCACTTTTTTTGCATTAAATCATACCGGGATGCTGAAATTGATTGGATGTGGCTAAGCCCCGCCTAGAAAAATTTCCACCAACCGCCACTGTTCCTGGATTCCTTTAAAAAGCCTTGCAGTGCAGGATTACATAATCTTCAGTCAGAGAGACACTTCAATCAGAGAGACACGTCAATCTTTAACCACCTAAAGAAGACCTGCAGCTGAGAACTGCTCGGTTTGTGTGGACGTCTGAAGAATGGCGTTGTTTTTACTCGGAGGACGTTTCTTTAAATGCAGAACTGACATTAAGAGAGTCATCACAGCGACCCAGCCATACTGGTAATTGTTTTCTGTTTGATAATTGTAGGAATATGTACATTCGATTTAACCACGAAGTGAGAAAACAAGAAATGCCTGACCTGCTGTTTGCAACATTTGTGTAATTTTTGCAGAATTTCTCTGAAATATTGTTTGATTTAAAACCACTACATGGCATAGTATGTCCAGGCAGTTCACCATATACAGTATGCACAAAATGATATTGCTGAAATTTTTATAATCCTTATATATATCAAAATCCTGCTGTAAAACCCACTGTAAATCTACAGTATTTAATCGATCTATTAGCAGTAGCAGTAGTAATATTTTAGATGCTGGTATTAGAATTGTTATATGGTATATTCTGATTTTTTAAATGAAAAATTAACAAATAAAGTTACGTAAAAAAAATCCCAATAATAGAGAGTTATGCAATGATAACTACTGAAACTGAAACCATATGCTAACATCTACTCTACAACTAGGTAAATCTACAAGTCTCCACATGTTGAAATGTTCCAAATATGTAAGAAAAGTGGTGCAAAAATCTTTAAAATTACAAAATAACAATAATTGTTATAATAACATTTTTGTCTTAAATGTTGAGGAGCTTTTTCCTTCCGAAATAAAACAAACAAAAAAAATTCTTAGGAGAAAATAATTTTCTATGAACTAGAATAAGATCAGTCATATAATTTCTATAATATAAATAGCTCTTATTTTTCAACATTTAAACTGTGCTGTAAAATAAACATCAACCAAATTAAAACCCTTTTGATTAGAACTCAGTGTTGAATTAACCTTTTTTGCTATCGGGACATTTTGAATATCTGCACAAGTCCCCAAGACATCATCTCAACTGAAGCATTTGTGCGCTTTTTTGTAATTTCGTGACACTCCATCAAAGCAAAGCAGTGCAGCTTTGTGGTTTATTAAGGTATCCTTGCTGGCATGTTCAGGTCAGAGGCGTGAGTCATGTTTAACAGCAGGTCACAACGTGGATAGGAACAAAAATAAGAGAAAACTTGCTCTTATACCGCTTCTTGCATGAGGCCCAATGATTCCTACATCAAGATTCAGTCAAAATTACAAGAATGTTTAAAACAGAAGCTGTCGTTGAGGGTAATGGGGACCATGGTGTTGAGCATGTATCACAACCACTGATCAGAATTTTTGAAGGCAAATGAAACTCAAGAACAATTTTTTGGGGGTTTTGCTGTGATGTTTTAAACTTGGCAGAACTATTCCATTCTTATCCATCACCATGACCATTACTGCCACCGTCTACCTGTCTGTTTCCCTGCAGCTCTTCGGTGGTTTCAGGCAGGCAGCATGTTAATGGAGTGGATATGTACTATGAGAGGACAGGCAGAGGGAAACATGCTGTGCTGTTGGTTCCTGGTCCTGTGGGTAAATATAACAATACACCTCTTGTTAATGGTAGAGAGGATACTTTCTGGCGAGACCTCTCACACACATACCGTAGGCTATCTCTACCTCATGTCCTTTACATGTTTACGTCCTCTAAGCTTGTGAAAACCTTTTTTTGTCTCTCCTACCACAGGGTGCCCTGGGATTCAGTTGGAACATCAGATGAAGTCTCTGAATAAGGAACGCTTTACTCTAGTGGGCTTTGATCCCCGTGGTTACGGACGATCCCGCCCCCCAGCCAGAGACTTCCCCCCTGACTTCTTTGAGATTGACGCAAAGGACGGAGTGGATCTGATGAAGGTCTCATCAATCTGTTGATCAGCCATGGGTGATAATTATTACTGTAGTGGGAAGGAACATACTGTAGGTGTGTAAATATGAGAGCATGGACTGATAAATTGAAGTTCAGTTTAGTGTTAAGTAACTTTGAAGCAAGTTAATTAGGGCTGTCATTCGATTACAATATTTAACCGCGATTAATGGCATGATTGAAGTATTTAATACTTCAACATGGCAGTGGGTAAATTGATTTATGCAAATGTATGCATATTTGTATTATTGGAAATCAATTAACAACACAAAACAATGACAAATATTGTCCAGAAACCCTCACTGGTACTGCATTTAGTATAAAAACTATATGCTCAAATCATAACATGACAAACTCAAGCGCAACAGGCAACAACAGCTGTCAGTGTGTCAGTGTGCTGACTTGACTATGACTTGCCCCAAACTGCATGATTATCATAAAGTGGGCATGTCTCTAAAGGGGAGTCTTGTCGGTACCCATAGTACCTATTTTCATACACATATCTTGAGGTCAGAGGTCAAGGGACCCCTT